>VZTH01001250.1:107247-131465 GCA_013397815.1 Aleadryas rufinucha | reverse complement strand
CAAGGATGTGCCTCCTTCCAGCCTGTTCCAATTCTGCCACAGCCCGAAGAAGAGCTGTGTGATCTCCAGAGGTATTGCTGACCCTATCTTTTGTTTTTTCATAGCACATGGGCAGGTGAAAAATGTGTGTAGCATCTCCCCAGAATCTCCCTTTGGAGCAGGTACCCTCTGTCCTGCAGCACCACTCATGCCTACTCCTTTATCCGTATCTCTGAATTTTTCCTGATTGATGTCACTATCAATCAGAGCAGAGACTGTGTGTGCCCAGTGATGATAAATGTAGTCATTCAAGTTTTAAGATTAGCATTTATTCCAACACTTTCTTTTTTAAATAATATTCTGGCTAAGATGATCCTTTCCCAAGGTGTCTTAGTGCCTCTAGCCATGTGAGTGCTGTAACTGGGAACAGCCTTGCAAATGTGCCCCGGCACCCAAGAGTGCAGACCACAGCCTGCTGGGACCTCTGGCTTCAGAAGGGCCCAGCTCCCTGGGGAGAGGGTACTGGCCTGATGGTTGCCCAGATGGCAATGGATATTTCTTTCCTGGGCAGTGAGGACTGGGTCCTCAAAGGCACCAAATAATCAGACTCTGAAACATCCTGAGAACCTTCTGGATGCAAGCCTGTTCAGTGTGTTCTGGGACGACCTTGCTTGAGCAGGCAGGTTGGACCAGATGACCTACTGTCAACTGTTGTCTCTTCCAACCTGAGCCATTGTGTGATTCTGTGACTGTGCAATGTCACCCTGATGACTCTAATGGCAGAGGCTGGGGGCACAAATGTGGTCCTGGGTCCACCTGCCAAACTTTGATCTTTCAGTGAATGATGAAGGGAACATATGCAGAAAGGCATTTTTTGTATTGATGTAGGTGTCCTGGACTGAAAAAATAGTGTCTAACGCCTCCTGCCATTGCATGCCTCATGCTAGCTAAGTGGTCATTTTCTTTCCATTACTCACAGGATCATACGGACCAAGGTGCAGCAACCACCCAACCAGCAGGTCCCAGCCTCCAGTCACAGCATAGGTAAGGAAAACTTTTTAAAAATACATTAAAAAAAAATCATAATGGATTACAAATATTCTGAAGAACTTTTAATCATTCTTATGGACAGATAATTCTGCATAAAACACTTCAGCACACGTGCTAATGTGCCTTCTTTGTCATTCTCCAAGGGCTGAACATAGTAAATGAATTTTATAAATACTGCTAAAAGGTTTTGAATTTTACTGATTATTATGATAAATAGCTTTCACCATGAGACAGAAAATTGAAATCTAAACCAAAAAAACCCCACTAATAGGGGTCTATAGAATGTCAGATAATTAAAGTAATAAATCAAGAAAGGGATACTTATTCATAACATTTTCTGCATCATTAGTCAGTAAGTAGTTTTGAATGTGTTTTTTCAACTATCAACCATCCCTTCCATAGTTCTTTGTGCACTTGCAGTCTTGAGTGAAGAGGTGGCAAAACTTTCTGAACTTTTAATTCAGCCACAGAACAGTGATGCTGCACCCTGAGGGAGGTGATGCTGGTGGAGGGGGACCCAGAGGAGAACCCCAGGCTGGTGAGACACCCTCAGTCCTTATCCTGGCTGATGGTGTCTTTCTGAGGACGGTGGCTGCTTCTGTGCTGCAATGCAGCACGGATGGAGGGGCTCAGTCGGGGCTGAGGGCCGCTCTCCTTCTGTCCCTGTTCCATGAAACCCATCAGGGCACAGGTCAGCCCTTGCTTCATAGGAAGTGATGCGGGGGCCCTCGTTTCTCTCTGCCTTTATGCTGTCACCTGTGATATGGTGAAATGCTTGCTGCTTCTCTCTTGGCAAGGGTGTGCTGGCACCGGGAGAAAGGGAGTGGAGGCGCAGAGCTGCCTGCACTCTTTCAGTTTGTCAGCGGAGTCATACTGCAGACCCTGTGCCCTCAGCCTTTCTCTCCAGAAAATACCAAAACAGTCTTGGAAAGCTTCCTTTATCTCGCTGCGGTGGCTTAAATGCTGTCTCTTCTTGAGAAAGTCATGAAAAGAGAAGAAAAATCTTGTTTCTTAGGGCCTGGAGATGATAGAGACAGTAGGGATTCCTGACACGGGTTTGCTCCGTGTGAATCGTGTCTGGGGGTCTTCGGTGTGGTCCCACAGTGTATCCCCTCATCCTGTCCTTGGGATCTGCGTGATGATTTCTAGGATGTAGGGATGTGGCAGGACAGGCTCAGCCTGTAAGCTGAGGGAGATGATGGTGGTGCTCCCTCCTCTGCATGTTTCCATAAAGCCTTGGACTCCCACAGCATCACAAGAAGAGTGTTTGCAGTGCAGTCTGGCACAACCAGACTGGTGTAGGCTGTTCATGAGTGACCGCCCTCGCTGGACAAAAATAGTACCCTTTCCTGAGGGCTCTTGCAAAGCAAAATGGATTTAGGTCATATTTTGGGAAACCTCAGGGCCTTTCATCCATCCATCCCTGGGCAACCCCAGCTGTGCAAGGTCTCCACTGGCCAGAGGCTAGTGGCATGGTCTAATAGGATGCAGATGGCACACCTAGCACAGCAAGTGAAGGTTGGTCTGCTCCCAGGAGGTTCCTCTCCCAGGAACCCTCTTGTGGCAGCTCCTCTCTCTGCATGACTGGGTTCCCGGCAAGCTCTGTCCACCTTGCTGGTGACATGGGCTGTTGTGTCACCAGAGGGCCTCTGCTGTCCCAAGCAATGAGCTTTTCCAAGCTCACCGAGCCTCATGTGAGATGGGGTGTCTGACTGCTAAGGAAAAGCATCTCCACGCCACAGCACCTACACCCAACCCCCTGTGAGGTGGGCAAAGGCTGACCACACCTCTGCTCCCACCCCTGCACTGGACTGCTGTGGTGTGCTGCTGGATTGGACTGGGCATGGCTGGGGTGGGTAAGGGCTCTTCCCAAGCCAGAGATGCCCCAATGGTCAGCTGAGCCCCAGCCCATCTGCTTCATGCCATGGGGGCTGGTGTCTTTTGGTAACTGGTGCCCATGTTGTCCTGTGACTGACTGCCTGTCCTTGCCTTGCAGCCTCCACGGGATCTGTCACCCAGGTGTCCTCTGTCACCACTGACTCTGCTGGCTCCTCCTACTCCATTAGTGGGATCCTGGGAATTGCCTCCCCCGGCACTGAGAGCAACAAGCGCAAGCGAGATGAAGGTAGCAGGCGCTGTTTTCTGGGAGGGGGCGTGCATGGCTGCACAGCCAGAGGGGTGGGTCAGGGCTGGGGCAGATGCTGTGTGTTTGTGATGTGATGGAGCTGGGGACATCCACTGTTGCTGCTGACTGCAGTGCAGTTTGGTTCTGTTTCAGCAGGACTTTGCCAAAGTCACAGAAAAGCTGGGGTCCATCCGAGTGACCCTGTGGCCAGGAGCAGGGGCTTGTCCAGGTGTTTTGGAAAGCTATGGCAGTGTGTCAGTTTTGAGCCAGGCCCTCCTCTGCACTGTGGAACTTTTCCCTCCTGCCAATGAAAAGGGGAAGAGACACTGTTGTGCTGACTTTGTGGCCCCCTGAATTAGGAACTATTGGCAAAGTGATAGAAAATTAACTGCAGAGACGTGCTGTGCTGCTTCTCTCAGGACTTTGTTCACTGGGGTCACTTGTCAGTCTTGGAGGGTGGAAGTAAGCAGAGTTTGGTTGGGGGTGGATATTGTTGATACACTCCTTAGATCCACAGGGTTTATGGTCCTGTTTTGTTCTGCATCCTAATGAAAACAATGTTTTGGAGAGAAGGGTACCAGAGATGCAGTGGAAAGTAAAACAGGGGAAATTTTGTGTTGGTGTCCTATTAAAACACCTTTAGTTTAGAGCATTACTGTCATTTTGGAAGAACCTACAGAGAGAAGCTGAGGCCATGGCAGTGGACACAATTTGTGTAGCGGAGGGAACACCAGAACTGTAGTGGGGCTTTTTCAGCTGAGGATGCAGAGGGCATGTGGAGGAGGGGTGAGTGCCTTTCCTTCTGAGTCACGCTCCTGCCCCTTGCTGAGGAGCACCAATGTTCCTCAGCTCCTGCTGGTGGTGCAGGTCCAGCACTGCCCTGTAAACAGTGCAGGTCCGGATCCTTGCACTGCCCCCACTGTCCCTTGCTGCCCAGCCGCTCCTGGATGGAGGGGGTGGTGGGTGCATGGGCTGAAGCTGTAGTGGCACCCCCCAACCTGCCCCCCCTCCCCTGGGGGAAACACAGCTAAAATCAGCAGCCTGGTGCCTGAGCTGTACAAACAGGGTCACGTGCCTGTGCATCCTTCAGTGGAAACACACGATCAAGTTGCAGAGTAGACCCAGATTTACTGAACTGACAGAAAAACTGCAAGAGGTTGGGGCCAATTTCAGCCACGTGAGAACTAATCTGATGGTGGGAGTATAAAACTTGTGCTCAGGTTCTTGCTAAATATACCATTGTTACTTAACTCGGTGATTGTACACCTGATATTTTTTTCCAAATCCAGGTCATAAATGCATAGTTACATATATGCATTAAAAGCAGGTAGGGTGGAAGTTTTGTATTTTATCAGCCAGGTCAGAAGAGAGGCTGTCTGTATTGACACCACATGGCTCCTGTGCCACAGAGCCATTTTTAGGGTGCCTGTGAGAAGACTCTGCTTTAACTGCAGAGCAAAGGATTAAGTGTTTCCTTGAAAAGCAAAAGCAGTTCCAGAAGTAGAGCTGAGAACCTTCTCGGTTTTTTTCAGTTCACATTCAGAAATGAGCATGTGATTGCTAAAGCAACCCCCATCAGTTTGGCAGGATGAGTCATGGGGTTTGAGCTCCTAAGCTGGACAATAATGCTGTCCTCAGCAGGCTGTTTAAACTGCTTTTATAATAGGGTCAGGGCTGCAGGTTTGGAGAGGCATAGTCAGGTACTCTAACATCTTTGCCTGTTGGGGGGATCCCTAGGAGCATCACTAACACCCTCCCTACCCTGCTTAGCACAAGGTCCTTCTAGGTGGGTGCATTGTGCCCGTGGAGGTGTCCCAAGGCTCTGTATCTCCTATACATTCCTCTGATGTGAAGAGGAGAAGCATGTCACCTAATTGTGGCCTGTATCATGATGTAGATGCACAAGCGGCAGAGCTAATTTAACCATTCCCCGACTTGGGAGAGGCTGCCTCCACAGAGAGCCCCTCACATTATGTCCTTTCTCTGTAGCTGTTGGAAGGTGAGTGCCTGCTGCTCTGCCTCCTGGCACACATTTCCTGGAGCCACTGGCTGCGCAGTGCTGTCCAGATGTCCTGGTTGCCCTCGGCCTGGGGGTGAGGCAGGATGGACTAACCTTTCCAGCTGCACTGAGCACTTGATATAATTCATTAACCAGTTTTGTTCTCCTCACTCTGGACATTTTTTTAGCAGATGTCACCAGTCTTTAACCCAGTGGGGAGCTTGCTGGGTAGCAACAGGGGCAAACCAAATTAGACAGTCTTTATTGGTTTATATAGCTGAAGGTGTCATTTTTTCCCCTGTTGTAATATGGACTTGGAGCAGATGTGCCTTCGTGGGGGATCAGTTGCTTTCACTTTTGGTTAAAGGACATGCTACTGGAGACTGACACGAGGAGCAGGCTGTTCTGTAATGAGGCAGAGAGATACAGGCGGCTGCTGCAGCCTCTAGCAGTGGAGGATGCCGGGCAGCCGCCTTGCTGTTCTGCCTGCAGATTGCCTCTTCAGGTGCAGTGGCTGCAAGTTTTCCCAGCCCTACAGCTCAGGGAAGGGCTATAGTGGTGCAGGTGGGTGACAAGGATGCACAGAGTGACCATGGTGGGGTGCCTGCTCTCAATGGGGTCTGTTTTAGGGCAGCAAGACCCCAAGTCAGAGCAAGCTGAATGCTCCATCCAATGCTGACAGCCAGTGTATATGTAGGGGCTGGTTTCACTGCACCACCAACAGCTGGTTGGGTGAGCAGTGGTGGTTTCATTATGGACATCTGACATATTTTGGGAAGTGCTGAGCATTCCCTGTCTGGAAGTCAAAGCTTTCTGAAGTGGGGTTAAGCAACCCTTGTTGAGCACTGAGAAGAGGGCAAAAGAGACTTTTGTCCACAGGCAGGTGTATAGCAGACTGGGCACAGATATGGTGCTCAGGACATGTTTTGGGGATGAAAGAGGTTGCTGGGCTGTAAGTGCTCTGGAGGGTTCTCTGAGGGTGATGGGGGAAGAAGGGCCAGTGCACAGCAAGGCAGAGCCCAACCCTCCTTCTCCTTTCACTCCTCCCTTTGCTAGCCCTGGTCTCCATCCTGCAGAGCTGTGCAGGTCTGGAAGAAATGTCAGAAGGGCTTACGCCCAAGTGTAAGCACAACACTTGCTGTATTTGTGTCATGCCAGCTGAGAGGGATACTGGAGCAAGCATGTATACCTGAGGCATGGGATGTGCTTCCCACCTGGGATGACTTTGTGAGCTGTCTGAATGGGAGAGTGACATCCCTCCACCAAAGGACTCCTGCATCTCAAAGAGCCCAGACCTGTGCTCAGCGGGAATCATGTTGTGCCTGCTGGTCCTTTCCAAGAGTGTTCACAGAGCAAGGGCAGTGCGTGGGGGCGATGCTGGCTGCCACGGGGAGATGCTGGGTGTAGCTCTGTTGCACCTTGGGCAGAGCCCTCTGCTTGCTGGTCTGTAGAGGGCTCGAGCTGCTCAGTCTGAGCATGTCTGAACGCAAATCCTGCCTTCGGTGCAGGCAGCTGCTGTTCGTGCTCTTCTGCAGCTGTGGATACTGTCAGGGCTGGCCTGGGGCTGGGGGAAGAATCTTGTTCCCGTACTCTTGCAGAGACATGAGACTGACTGCTAGTGGGTTTAAACAGACTTGGAAGACTTACAAGAATCTCCATTCTTGTGTCTCCTCCTTGCTTTATGCAAAACATGAACCATTTCCCCACAGGGGAAATGCCCTGTTGGAGCAAATGCTGCAGGTTGTGCTGGGGTGTGAGTCCTGACCTTCCAGAATTTTGCTTGTGCCTTCACTTCTGACACAGAAATGTGGAGAAATCTTTAATACTGGCAGGTAATAGGGACAGCAGGTGAACATGAACAGCAGCTAAGCCAGTCTGAAATCTGTTTGCATACAGCAGTTTCTCTGGAAGTCCAGGATGCCTGTCATGTCCTAACGTTACTTGTATGTTATTAAAATAGAGACCATCAATGGACACAAATGTCATGTGGCCCATCCTGCTATGGCTAGAATCACAGAATATCCTGAGCTGAAAGGAGCCCGCAAGGATCATCAAAGTCCAACTCGTGGTAAAAAGAAAAACAAAACCAAAAACCCACTATAGAGTTATCACTGCCCGGGTACAATGTTAGAGTGTGCAAGCTGGCACCCTTTCAGTCAGTGTCTGCTAATGCAGGGGTTGGCACAGAGGGGCATCATGTCACTGCTCAGCCCAGGTGCAGCCGTGGTGGCATGGAGGATAATCTGTTTCCTCACAGGGACATGGGTTGTGCTAGACCACTTGGTCTGTGTGCTTCCCTTTTATAGATGCAGCTGATTCAAGCAAAAGACTCTGTGCAGCCAAAGTGCCTGATTGCAAACTCTCTGTGGCCCAGTCTGCCCAAATTCAGCAGGACATCCTCAACAAAGTGCCACACAGGATACATATGTCTGCTCCCCACCTGCCCCTCCTTGCTGCAAGAGAGGTTAGCCACATGCATATTTAGATACCTGTACCAAAGAGCTGCAGAGATCATATTTCAAATTCAATATTCATAGAGACTTCTCAGCAGTGGAGGAGTTTGGGGAACTGAAAGCCGTGTGCCAGGAAACTTCCACTTGTACCAGTTGTTTTGTTTTGTTTCCATTTTCACCAGCTACAATCCAACATTGCTATCAGCACCTGGTGTGATGATGTAAGTGGTGGTGCTTTCTTTCCTCGACTGAACTCTTTGTGAAATGCCTTTAATCACAGATATGATGTGTTCCCAGGTGTTAGGGTCACAGCCTTCTGTCTGAAAGAATAAGCCTCCAAGAGGGACTGAGACACTAATAGAAATGAGAAGGAAATGGGAAGGATTGCACACAATGGTGGGTGCAATCCAATGGCCTGTAGAACCATCCCATTTTGCAGTCACCATGTTTTCATGAAGGGATGCCCTGGGTTAGGCATGTCTGGGTATCCAAGCAAGTGCTGACCTCTGCACGGAAGCTGAGAGGGATATTTCCAGTGACACCAGCAGCATGGCCACTGTTGAGATCAGCTGGAGAAGTGCTTGGCAGTGACAAAGGTGGACAAGAGCTCACCAAGCCAGTGAATGTTGGGGGACAGAGGAACAGAGAAAAGCAAAGCATACAGCTCAGTATGAGTGTTTCTGTATTTTGTCTTTCCTCTATACCAGGCCCATGAACTGTGTTTTCCCAGATGGACAGAAATTATAAACTACACTCACATCTAGGCAGAGGTTTGAAGGGCTGTGCACACAAATGTCTTAGAGACTGCATGAGAGGGTCAGTGGCCTGCTAAGGGAGCCCAACACGGAGTAGGTGCTGCCAGGTTCTTCTGTCATCTCCTCTTGTGGTCAAGGGACAATGTGCCAAGGTATCACCTCTAGGAGGCTGCTAGAAAGGCAGCAAAAGGAAAGGCTTGTGAATTCTTTTTTCTGCTTTTGTATTAAGTCCACTTCTTTAACAGTTGAACTGAACCAGAACCACAGCTGGTGCTAAGCTTTTCCCAGAACAGTCAGGTGTGATGTCCACATCTCTGTGCCTGAGGTTGTGCCATGACTTGCAGTGTGTACATGTGGCAGATGGACAGTGTCCAGGGGCATTCTGCTGCTCTGTCTCCTTATGGTGGAGACAAACATATGCCTGTTCTGCCCTCTTGGTCCCAGTGTCCTGTCTGTGATAGCAGAGAGCTCCCACCTCATCACTGAGCTTTGTGCCATGGCAAAGCCCTGGGTGGTGAGAGTTGCTGTGCCAGTCTGTAGCTCCCTGGAGGGTCCAGGGCTACAAGGAGAGGCCTACCAGCCATGAAGTTAGTCATGAGTGTGTAAACCCCTCTTCTCAGCTATGGCTTTCCAAGTTTTCATAAAGATAAAGTAGATCTTACTGTAGGTACCCTAGTAATGGAGATACTATTCCATCAAATACCAGAATCTTTGGTCTCTGAGGACTGGAATGTGGGACTCCTGTGTCCACTCAGATGCCCCTCTTCCTGGCAGTCAGTGCTGGTTCTGTGTGTGCTCTCAGGGTCCTGCTCATCACAGGACACCTCCAGTGAGCATCTGCTCTGGTGTAAAAGCCCTCTCCTCTCCTGAGAAGGGGTGGGTTTTCCACCCAAAGATTTATTCTTTATGGTTTCCTGAGTTGGTTTAGGCACTTTTGACTTGGGGTGCTTGAGCAACCCCATCAGGGAGGACTTGCTGGATGAGGGGTGATGGTGCTGGCGTAGGAGCAGGGGTGGTGACAGAGCCCACAGAGATGTTTGTATCGCCTACCCACACTCTCAGCGTCAGCAGGAGAAAAACACATGTTGCAGCCAGCAGGTGATGGAGTTCAGTGCTTAAATTCACTACTAGTGAGGCCTGGTGTTGACATAAGTCCCTATTACTTGGCTCACTTCAGATAGCGACCAGAGCCTGATGGTGCTGGGGACTGATGGTATCCTCTCCAGCTCTTTCTTGGGGTCTTCTGCACCATGCAAGTGGTGTGAAAACTTGTCTTTAACTGCAAGGGAAACACTTTAAAGCAGAAAAACGGTGAGGGGAAAAAAAGCAGGAGGTTACAGAGAGAAAAAAAGCCACCTGCCAATAGAAACTTCAAGTTTTTTACGTCAAAAGACTTAAGTGTCTGTCTGGGCAGTGATGAGTAGGAAGAGAGACTGCCAAGTGGGTGGGAAGGGGACTGACCATGCCTCCCTGCTGCACTGCGCTGCTGGGCAGATGCCTACATGGAGCACCTGGGATGCAAAGACCCCATTGCCGAGTCAGCAATAGCTGGAGAGAGACAGTGGGAAAACACATAAAAATCAGAAAACACACGCTGTACTGTAGACAGTCAGGTGAAACAAGTGGAGACATCCAAGCCCACACAGAGATGAAAGAGAAACCCCCTTCAGAGTCCTTAGGAAGTGCTGGAGTTTAATGATTTCTAGCCCCACTTCAGCAGTGCTTACTCACTAGAGTTGTCTTTACCCCAGGGAATAAGTCCAGACTACAGTGAGATGAAGCTTTTGAAGGGAATGAGGTTTTGCAGGGTCGGCAAGTACTGATCTGAATTTCTCCTGCTGATGTAGACTGTCCTTTGTATTCAGGGTTCTATTCCCTGGGCTGCAGAGCGGGTTGGGCTATTTGTCCCATCATTTCTTCCTCTCCTCAGAAGAGATGGTTTTCCCTCACCACACAAACATTGACATTATAATTTTAAATAGAGTTTGATGTGGGCTTTGCTACTACATTGCAATGATGGCTTCATGTGCTATATCCAAAGCGATCTATTTTTGGTGGAAGTTTTATTTATTTTTTTAACATTTCATTGCAAGCTCATTTTTCAGTTCCTGGACATAATTTCTGAGAACACTTGGAGTTTTCTTTCAGTTTTTGCATTTGCCTTTTGCGTACCTTACGTGGTCCATTCTGAACATGCTGAACTGGCAGCAGGCTCTGGCCATGGTGGTGATTTGATGCCAGCAGTGATGCTATAACTCATGGATGACATACTGACACCAGCAGTGACACTATCACCTGTGGATGATATTGGTTTGACATCAGCAGTGATGCCGTTACACGTAGATGGTTGTGGATGTCTGGAGGAGGAGTTCGACTGCCCCAGCGCACAAGAATTAAACCCTTGAGTATTAGGGTCTCACCTAATACTCAAGGACCACCCTGCGTCTGTGGGCTTATTGGTGCTGATACAGCCATCCCAGACATTAACAGGAGCAGCTCAGCTGCCACAGTATTTCTCTTTGAAATTTCATTCCTCATTAAATTCTAGGGAAAAAAGAATAAATGTAGGTCAGCTCAGATCTCCACTACAGCAGCATTAAAATAATGTAGTCTCAGTTTCTGAGAAAGTTCTGCATGTCTAAATTCAAGGAAATGAAGCAAAAAGCTATTTCAGCCTCCAAACTGAGCATGTACTGATGTTTGACAGCAACATGTTCGTCTGGGTTACACTCAGGCAGGACAGTGTTCTGGGGAGGGAAAGACCAGGCTCTGCCCAGCCAGGTGATAGAGCCTGTGGGCTGAGATCCTCCTGGTACAATCTTCAGTTCTGTCAGACGGTGGAGCATTCCACATTCTTCACAGTCAGAGTGTGTCCCAACTTCCCTGTGATGCCCTGAACTCTAGCATGCTGGACACCTGGGTTTGCTGGCATCCCTGCGCTCTGGGTTCTGCTGCCAGCTCATGACCTCTGTGGGATCCCTGTAGACATGGGCATGGCCGGGTGGATGGCACTGGCTGGTGGGCAGCTGTCCCCAGATGAGGATGTCCCCATGGCTCATGTCTGAGGGGTGTGAGGGATGGGCTGCTTCTGCCCTGGCCTTCAGCGATGCTCACCTGTTCACAGCTCAGCACAGGAAAACTCCCTGCCAGCACAGCTGCCCTTTCTGAGCAAGAGGGTTCTCTGCTGTCTTGTGTGCACATCAAGCATGTTTGTCACTTTTCTCCTAATGCAGTCCCCAGGGCCCCTATTTTCTAGAGAGCTCTCCTCTGCCTCTGAGGTGAAGCCCTGCCAGTTTGCCACCGGCTTCAGTGGAGCTGTGATTTTCTCAGAGCTATGTTAATGAAAAGCCCAGACTTCTACTATTGCTGATGGCAATATGAGAGAGGGCCTCCTCCAACCTGGGGGAGGCCGAAAGTCCTGGCCAGAAAGTGAAAAGACGAGCGGAGTCTCCGAATTTCTTGCTTCAGATCGTTGTTTTAATTAGCGTTGTCAGAGAGACAGAGTGCCAAGTGTGGCACCCTGTTAGCAGTTCAAGAAAGGCGCGGAAAAGAGAGGAGAAAGAGCGCTTATCTCAAATTCTTGCCCCTTTTAAAGGCAAATCCTCCAACAGGAGTTTGAAATGAAACATATTTTCTTTATTCTGCCAATACTCTATAACCTCAGCTTGAATATCCGGAGGAAATGCGGATATTTCTGTCCAATCAGTCTAAATCACTTTGCTGCAGAATATGGAAGTGTAGAAGAAGGAGAAAGAAGCCTGGAAAACAACAACTGTCCTCCATTTTGGCTTTTTTAGCTACTGTCTATTCACTACATAAACAATCCTAAAATCTCTAGATTTTTCACTCTGGGACATCACTACAAACTACTCTATACAAACATTCAGTTCAAACCATTTTAGATTCAAAAGTTTCCCAAAGAGTTGGCAGCTTCCTCCATGGATAGAGATCAAAATACACCCTGTCCAGGGGGGTCACACGGCTTAAAACAGGCAGAGGAATGTCTTCTGCATTTTGGATATCAACATTCTACCACTCCTTACAGCTCTGCTGTAGCTCCAGCTGTTCTCATCAGGAGCTGTCAACTGCTAGATGCTTTTCAAGGAACAACTTCTTCATATAGATTTAGCTAAAATTCAGTTTAGGGGTAGGTGACTTGTCAGATCATCCTGATGGTGCCACTAATGGGGCTGGCCAGGATTCTTTTGTGGGACTGTATTTTTGAAAGAAGAAGCAGTTTTGTGGAGAAGCAGGACTTGTCAATTTTGATGGATGTTTGTTATAAATGCTAATATAAAATAAGTAGAAAAGTCATGAGCAAGATGAATAATTCTGATTTATCAAGAAATCGGTAGAATCCAGAGAGGAGGAGATGCTGAGGTGCAGTCACAACACATGTATGTACCTATGTGCCTGTACAGAGCATGTATCTATGTGTCTCTAATGTATCTATCACATACATGTATATACAGAGAGGTATCAAAGTTTTGCCTTACAATGGTAAATTATATTACTCACAAACTTTCACAGTTAGTACTCCACCTTTTAAATGATGATAGTGATTTTTGAGAGGTCTGAAGAACAAAATGAAGAAAAGATTGTTTGGCTTTTTGGTGTTTAGTTTCCTTCACATGCTGCTCTTGAACAAAGTGTTTCTGTGAGAAGAGGGTCACAGATTCTGGATTTTCCCCATTTTCCTTGTTTATACATTAGCATCTCTTGGGTCAGCATAAATCCGCACAGTTAAAACAAATACTTGAATTTCAAACATGTTTGAGATGAGGGGAGCTGAGGGGAGCTGCAGTGGCTCAGCCTCGTTTACCCTGGAAGAGAGATTTGGCCAGTCGCAGGTGGTGGTTGGAAAGAGGCAGGGGCTATATTCCTACATGAAAGGTCCGACACCAAGGCATTAAGTAAATGATTTGGCACCTCTGTGGTATCAGGAGCTCTCCAAGTGTCACGTATTTCTGGGTCAGGCTTTCTCTGTGCCCCAGAAGCAGTAGTGGATTTTCCATTGCCTTGTTCCATCTGTACAGTGGGGTGACCACCAGGGTCGGGGTGTGGCTAGGCTAGGATCTCCCTCCTCCCCCCAAGTGTGCTGCTGCCCCTAGGGAAGAAGCAAACAGTACTGCAGGTAATGGCAGGTCAGCTGCCTTCTCCATGGCTGCACAAAATGCAGCCCTAGTACCAGGATTATCACGTAGGGACTGAAATCTGCTGCTGTCGCAGTTGGTTCAAGCAATTCAAGCTTACTGGGATTTTAAAATCAGAATTATTTCCTTGACTGAAATGAGAGCCTTCTGAAATCCTGAATGATAGTGGAAAACCACTTTTTCTGTTGGTGCTTTGGGAAGCTCTGGAGTTAATATTTATAAGCTGTAATTGCTATTGTTGCCAATCGGGAACTTCCCCATGAGCAGACAGAACAAAATCAGTGAGATGCAGAAAATGGAGGTGTCCTGAGACTGGTGGCTTTCTCTAGTTCAGTTTTTGTCTGCCATGTCTTTTGTGTGTGTTCTTTGCATTGAGGGTTGTTCATTGCTACTGGTGGTTGTGCAGTGTTGATTGAATCCTGCCCACTTTGACCTCTCCTGGAATTTGCAGAATAGTCCCATTGGGGATTATTTACATCAGACTTGGTGACTGCATTTTGCACTTTGTGTGGTTTTTAGCTAATTACATTAATAGCTGGTCATACCGAGTCTGCAGGAGCATTGGATTCATACCTGCAGGCTGCCTGTATTTCCTGGATGTGCCAGAACTTGAGAAGAGCCCCTTTACAAATTTGTCATGGCATAGTGATGAGGATATGGTAGAACTCGGAGAGAGCTGTAGTGCTTACAAAAGGTGGGGGTTTCCTTGCTGAGTCTGGTGCTGAAGCACAAACCTTGGGTCAGGGCTTGCTCTGCCATAGGACTGCAGATGGACACGGCAAGATATGCTTCTCAGCATACATACGCTGGCTCAAGTGTAGGCGGCATGTGCAGGGCACGGGAATGTGCCATCAGCCCCTGGTGCTCAGGCTGTATGCATGCCCTGCACCTTCTGAGGCACGGGCAGCTTGTGCCTGCCCAGTGGCTCTCTGGGGTTCTAAACGTCCAGCAGCTCAGGCAGAGCAGCAACAGTCATCATCACCAATCACCAAAAGCTGTATTTTATGGGCATCCAGATGTGCTGCAAAAAGCCCAATTCCTCTTTTTATTCTTTCTTCACTTGAGAAGACTTTACAGATAGAAAAGGAAGTCCTACTTGGGAAAATCTAGAGATGGGTGTCCCTACCTGCTCCAGTAGGATGTATGAGTGTCTGACAGATTAAGTATTGCGCTGCTGTTTTGCTGACCTTCTGCGACAAGACTGATTGCAACTTGTTTCCCCATTTCATATCCATTCAATCACAGAATCACAGAATGGTTTGAGTGGGAAGGACACTTAGAGGCCATTTAGTTCCAGCCCCCTGCCATGGGCAGGAACACCTTCAACTACTCCTGGTATTCAACTAGATATTCAGCTAGACCTTTTCTGTTTTGTGTGTACTTCTGGGTAGTCTGCCCCAGGTGGTCTGAGGTATGTTTCTCTGTGCTCCAGCTCTTCTGTCATGACATGAGTGTATTCATGCCACTGCACTCCACCTAAAATGCTGGAGCAACTTTGTTTGAGCTTGGAGTCAGTTTCAGAGCCATGGCCTTTGCCATCTCCATTTTCTTCATGAGCCCTAGCTGGGGAGGTGCCTCCACAGCTTCTTCCTTGTTCTTGTGGTTTATTGCTTCTGGGGCAGTGACTGTTCATATGATGGTGCCCATGACTTCAGAGACTGGAAGAGCAGTTGGTCTTCTGAAAGCAACCAATGTCTTTTCTTCAGATGACTATAAGATGTGAGTGTGGAGCTTGCCAATGTTTTATCTCATCTGAGATGCTGCTAAGAGATATTTGTAGTCAACATATACTTATGGTAATTCCTGTAAGGTTATAGCTCTAGCTGGAAACTGATTTTCCTTTGCTCCTGCAGATCCGTATTACAGGCGGAGGTTAGAAATCAAGGATTATTGGCTGATATGTCTTCTGTTGAAAGGAAATCCAGTTAAAATCTATCAGCTGGGCACTGATCTGGCTGATTTTAGCATGGCAAAAGAGATGTCTACAGTGGAGGTCAGGGTATTGAAATTCTGTCAGGTACTAATTCCAGTGAAATGTGATGGCTTTCTGATCACATGGGCACTCCATCTTCATAAAATTGCTTCCCTGTAGCTCTGTAACGGGGTGGTGGCTGCAATGAAACATTTGTAGGCTACATCAGCTGCTCTCTGATTTTCTTTGGTCACAGGCTGAGTAGAGATGTGCATCCACCATCAGCACTTTATTTGTTTGGAAACTTTCTGCATCCCTGCCATTAATGGTTCTCTGACATCTTGCAAAATGGGACAGAGCTGGGGAAAAGATGTCCCTCATAGGACTTAGAATCATATGATCACAGAATGGTTTGGTTTGGAAGGGACCTTTAAAGGCCATGTAGTCTGACCTCCCTGCCTTGGGCAGGGACACCTTCCACTGGACCAGGACTTCAGAGATGCTGATTAGCAGAGCAGGACAAGGTCTCTAGGATGTTGCTCTTGTGGGAATGATGGCATCACAAGGTGCTTCTTTCAGGTGCTTTACATGAGTCACATCACCTTTTAGTCAAAAAAAAATGAAGAAAGCAAACTTACAGTGAGGAAACATCTGTAAGAACAGCTTTGGTTGAGTGGTGGCCATCTCACACAGCAGAGCCTCATTTCCCTTTGTTGCTGCAGTAACTGCTGGGATGCCGCGTTTTGCCTGATGAGCTGTCACATAGCTCTGCTGGAGTGGGCAGTGGTTTCACCCCCACATTGCTGCATCTAATGGCCAGAATACATATCCTCTTCTTGCATTTCAGTGCATCATGAGAGAGAGAAGGCACAACCCTAAGGGAGAAGCTGTGAGCAGTCGATGCACAAGTGTGCACATCAAAGGCTTCATGGTGGCTAAGCATTTCAGGGGAAGACACCGGAATGTCTTATATTGGCTAAACATGCTTCAGTCTCCCCCCTTATAATTCTGAACAATTATTTTTGAACTTTGAGGTCAAGGTACTCCTTCTGTTTTCACTTTCCTTGCAATACAATTTTCTGCAGCTACTGTCCTGGGACACTTCCCTGTCCAACTATTCTTTGAAAGGTCTCAAAATGAGCTGTTTTAAGGCTTGTTGGACTGCAGCTGCCAGACTGCCCTGAATACAGTTTCTTTGAGTTAGACAGATTTGGTGGTGGAGGCTTTTAAAAAACTCAGGCCCTTCAGAAGTGGTACTGGTTTGTCAGCAGTCTGGTAACAGAGCTCAGAGTGTCTCAAGGCAGGAAGATGGTCCAATATCTTGCATGTTGCCTGGAAACCCTTCAGCAATACCTTCTGGCTGGAGGTCAGAGCCTATGGTGTGAGGAGGACATTCCTGCTCCCTTCACTCCACCTTTTCTTGGCTGGAGGTGAAGGGAAGCCCTCAAACCCACTGGCAAATCATCTCTCAGGGACCATGTTAGCTGTGTGCTG
Organism: Aleadryas rufinucha; assembly: GCA_013397815.1. Lineage (NCBI taxonomy): Eukaryota > Metazoa > Chordata > Aves > Passeriformes > Aleadryas > Aleadryas rufinucha. The sequence continues at coordinate 114,545 of VZTH01001250.1, read as the reverse complement.
TGGCTAGAGAGAGCTCAGGCGCCTCCTGCTGTGCCAACTGAGCTCCTCTGCATTTCCTTCCATCCACCTGTAATGGATTTTACACCTGAGAGGTTATTTTTGGTGGTACAATTCCTATCTGTCCCAAATGGGACATTTTGCCTCTTGTTACAATTCACAGAGCTAGACAGGGCTGCTGGTTTCATGCTGTGCAGCATCGACACATCATGCCCTTGTAAACATTGCTGTCAGCAGTGGCAATTCCATCTCTATTGTCCCAATAAGATTTCATGCTTGACAGTGCCTGACTTTTTTTCTCTGTAAGTCAACTAATAAGAAATAGTCACGTAGCAGTCTTTTTCTTCTCTGATTCCTTGGGTTTGCAGTTGCTTCCTTGAGAATGAGCACCTAGCCATTCTCTCCCCATTCTCACACTGATTTTATCCCAGGCAGGAGGACACAGGAATTGGCATTCTGGAAGAGGGAGGTTTTGTGGTAGAGCAGAGCCTGTCTTTTCCTGCCTAGTGGCAGTCAGGGGACAAAGAACAGTCCCCATCCTTCATGGCCTTGGATGGCAATGGGGAGAGTGGCCAAGGATTGTTACAGGTGCTCAGAGATGGGAGGAACATAATTATAGGCGTGCCTGGATCCAAGGAAGATTATTTTGGAACAGTTTAGTTGTGTGTCTTTGAGTTTTACATTTATGTAACTGTTCAGTTTACCTATTCTCCCTGTCTTACACCTCCATGTTACTTGTTGCAGCGGCACTTGGTGCCTGATGGTTCGACCACCACAGCACCTTACAGGGTCAGTTTACTTTAAAGAAGGATGTCAGGATGTGGGGATGCTGGAATCTGTCACGTACCTCACAAAGTTCTGGTGTGTCAAATCAGTGTAAGCCTCTTGGTCTTGTTTCTGAATGCTGAGTCATACTTCCAGATCCTTGTCACAGCTGAAGCCAATTCCCAAGAACACTTTCTCCTAGGATGCCATGGATGAAAATGGAGCTGTTGACTTGATTTGGCTATGGAGTGTGAAACTGGTGCTACCTCATCACTCAGAGAAGTGGAAAATTCGGCAGTGGAAAATTCGGTAGTGGAGTATCCATGTGTAGTTCCCCTGGTCACCACTCAGGAAGAAGCCTCTGGCCACCAAGGACCAGTTCTTGCCAAGCTTTCCAGGAAGCTCATATTCTCTGTCCTGGCCCTCTCTGGGCAGACCCAGAGGGAAGCTGGCATAGGGTGGGGGCTGCCCTTTGCACATAGCCACCATGAAGAGTGGACCTCTCAGACAGCAGAGGAAGTGGTGATCTCCAGCCAAGCCAGTCTCACCCAGCGGAAGCTGCCGGCACTGTCCTCCCTTCAGGAGTGATAAATTTTCCTGTACATGCTGTGAGCTTCAGCATCATTTTGCACCATCAGCCATGACCTGGTGTGTACCTGTTTGTCACCTTGGAGATGAAAACAAGTCAAAATCGTTAATCTCTACTCTGTCCTGTGACTTCCTCAGCCAGGAGGCTTTCCTCACCCCTGATATTTAAAAAAAAGTAATGATGCTACTTGAATTTGTAAGCTGGTCACATCTAACCAGTTACCACAAAATTGATTCTGGAGCCTTCAGTTTAGAAACCTGCAAGGTACATCCCAGGCAATCATGCTATCTCCATCAGGAACTGAATGAACCAGTCAATAATCAACATTGCCATGGGTGAAGAGGTCTTTTCTAGTACCCTTGATTTTTCCTTTATGGACATCTCTACAATAGCTATATGGATGGACAGATGGAATATAGATGGTCACTATGCATGTACATACATACAGTGCATGTATGTATTATGTGACGAGACCCTTATAGGTGTGTCTGTGCACACTGGTGCATTCCTCATAGTTTGTTCTCTTGCTCTCTGACTGCATTGCTCAAATACATGGGCACACATTTTTACAGCTTGCTAAACTTTTATAGTTTCTGTCCAAAACCTTGTTGGGAAGATAATTGCCAACGCTGTGACAATCACCCTGGTACCTGGTGAGCCCAGAATAAACTCACCTGCATTTTTCTAAATTGCCAAAGAAATTTTGGATTCGTTACAGACAGTTGTAACAGGCAGAACTTGGCTGACAGGAGATTACAATGTGTTCAGTGCCTGGCTGGATGAAGGTGCATATGTGGCAATGTGTTTGCTCTCATGCTGCACCCCTGCATGCCTCTCTCCCTGCACCCATTCACAGGCCCAGTGTGTGTGCACAGCACTTGGGAGCAATGGAGGTAAGGGCTGTCTCTGCATCTAGAGAGGTTGTAGCTGATTTTTCTTGGATTTGTGCTCTCTGTTTTTTTTCCTTGGTGAACCCATGCACTGCATGGGAAGTCAGAGGCAGCATGGACAGGGCTGGAGGGGTTTAATCCACTACAGTGCTTCTGGATCAGGTGTGGTATGCTCCTGAGGGTTCTTCATTGATGGTTAGCATTCACCTTTTCCTCCTGATTGCATTTCAACTCTGCTTTACCTTCCTGGTCCCCCCGCCAATTCTCACTGCTGTTGTCAGTCTCTGGCTGCCAGAGATGTTTGATTTGGTCACTGATGCTCACCTCAAGCCCTCCAGCCCCATTAGTGTAATGTGGTCCCATTCCCTTTCTCTCTCCCTGCAGGCATAGGCAGAGATGCTCAAGGATATTGCGATGGGGAGTGTGTTTGCCTGTGAAGTGTGATGCTTTGGGGTCTTGTGCCAGAGGTCTCCACTGGTTCTGGAAGGCTGCAGCAGGGAGGGGTGATGTCTAACACATTGCTTTGGTGTAGGTGCCAGCAGGTGCCATGTGTTGGTTAGACTTTCCCCAGGTCAGAGGAGACCAAGTGCTGCTTGGGTGATGGGTGTGCACAGGTACAGCCCCCATCCCCATGACAAGGTAAGGAGAGCCCAGCTGCAGCCACTGATAGGTTCCTGCTCCCAGTCCTCACCATGTGTCAAAGCCCACTTGTGCACCTGTTTGTCATGCGAGCAGCTTACAGTCTGTGGCAGCTCTGGCCACCCTGCCACCTCCTGGGACACAACTGTCAGGGGACAGCAGCCTGACCTAACAAAGGTCTCTGCCAGTGGGACAAGCAGAAATTTGCATCGTCAAGATGATGATCATCTTGGAACAGGAGATGGCTGTGGCAGGAAGGAATGGGGTGGGCACACTCTGTGAGATCTGAAACCCATTCATCTGGTGGGTACTGGCAGCTGCTAAAAACAAATCATAAATGGCAATACCAGATACAATTGCACTGAGATGGCAGAGGTCCTGAGGAGTCCTGATGGGCTGGTGATAGTCAGTTGAAACAAATTGCCCACTGCTGTGATACCTCAGCTCCCAATAACAGAGGGCAAATGGCCTTCCAGGGGGAGATATAGATTTTCCTTTGAGATATGGAAAGGGAAATCAACTAAATTATGTTCGAACATAGGGTTCTCCCTCCCTCTCTCTCTCTCTCTCTCTCTAAGAAAAAGAAGGGGAGAGAGAAGAAAGAAAGAAGGGAAATGAGGGGAAAGAGAAAGACATAAAATAAGCTTCAGCAGGCATTTGCAATTTAATTGATATCTGGCGGCAGGAAGCCAATCAGTATAAGTAAATTGACGTTATAAGACAAAAATAATCGCTTAATGGGATGCCTTCCCCCACGGCTGCGGCAGGCCAAATAAATATGGTATCGCGTGTCAAAGCAGCGTGGAGGCCGTTCCTGGGCCCAGCCGCCGGCAGGGCTCAGCGCGGGCTGCGGATCATTTTTATGGCATCTGTCTCTGCTCCCTGAGAGCAGGCAATGAGGGGTTGCACATTGATTGCTGCTCCAGCCAACAGCGGCTGAGAGAAAGGCTGTAATTAATGGCTTTATTTGCTGGAGCACTGCTGAGAACAATTGAGTGTGTTATGGTAACAACTGGTGCCCACATTCCAGTGGCACAAGAAGGTGTTGGAGCTGGTGGGTAGCCCCTGGGCACAGGGTGCCTTCCCAAGAGTCGTGTACAGGGCATGACAGCAGATGGGATTTGACAGTGCTTGAGGGGCTTGGCTGGTGCAGGTGGGCATCTGGGGAATGATGTCAGCTGTAGGGTGGCAGCAGTGTGCTCCCAGTTAATCCCAGTGTTGGGAACAGAACAGACCCTCAGTCATTGCCTGCCACAATACCTCCAGGGAGAGGAACATTGGAATGGATGACAGTGGAGGGACCTCTCAGTACCTGCTGGAGGAGTCAACAGCCTCCCTCTCCAAGCCCCTGGCCACTCCCATGTGCAGCAGTAGCAGAGTTACATGTTACGAGTTTTCTTTGTTTCTTTTTCTTTCTTTCTAAAAAAGGGTCTCTTTCAGAGATTTTACCTAAAAGTAGACTGGTACAATCCAGTCATTTTTGTGAACTCTCAGTGGTTTGGTCTTCCCAGCTCTGCCTTTGGCTGGAGTGTGGGGACGTGGAAATGGTTCTGCATGGTTCTGTGAAGAACCCATGGCGACATGTAAATGTTTATGTATACACACCTGTATGCGTGTAAGGAAGAAACATTTCAGGCAGCGTGCATCCTGAGTGCGTTTCCTTTCTTTCTAAAGAGAATAAAGTCAAAAAGAGAGATGGGGAAGTGAAACCATGAAAAATGATAACTAACCTCTCCTAAAGATTCTGTAAACCTTTTTAAAGGAAAAGTTCTTGTCTTCTACATAAATAACAGGAGTACCTGGTGGGTGAGGAGAGACTGGTGCCCACCCAGACTTGATTAGTCATGAGGAGTGATGGCTTACTTACATTTAAATACTTCTAAATGTAGATGATAGATAGATTGATAGATTGATAGATAGATAGATAGATAGATAAAGTAAGAGGACAAGGGGTGATGTCTTCAGACTCACAGAGGGCAGCGTTAGATGGGACATTGGGAAGGAATTCTTCCCTGTGAGGGTGGTAAGGCCCTGGCACAGGGTGCCCAGAGAATCTGTGGCTGCCCCATCCCAGGAAGTGTCCAAGGCCAGGTTGAATGGGGATTGGAGCAACCTGGAACAGTGGAAGGTGGAATGAGATGAGCTTTAAGGTCCCTTCCAACCCAGACCAGGCTGGGATTCTGTGACAGGATGAGAGGAAATAGCCTTCAGCTGCACCAGGGGAGGTTTAGATTGAATATTAGAAAAAGATTATTCACTGAAATGGATGTCAAACATTGAAAAAGGCTATCCAGGACACTGGTGCTGTCGCCATGTCTAGTGGGATTTACAATATGTGTAGACATGGTGCTTAGGAACATGGATTAGTGGTGGTCTTGGCAGAGCTGGGTAAATGGCTGGTCTTGACAGTCTTAGAAGACTTTTTCAGTGTAATTGAATGTGTGATTCTATGATTCCATATAAGCTGATTAATTTCTGTTTAAGCACTGAAATGATTTTGAACTGGAAAACTAAAATAAACTTCATTTTAAAGTCTCAGGACGGGGTCTCTCGACATGTTCAGTATTTTCCCCAGTAGGGCTTTGTGTCACGCAGTTCTTCAGAAATGATCTCTGCTTGCAAATAAGATTCAGTTTCAGTCTATAAGTGCTTTTCTATAGAAGAAAAAGTCTTGAAAATTTCCCCATCACTGCGGCTTTGCAGCACAGTCACAGTCACATCCCTGCCCTCGGCTTCTGTGGCACCAAGCAAACACAGAGGCAAGACTGTGTCTGCCACGCCAGGCATTCGCTCTCAGACCACCATCACTGAGTCATGGAAACCACTGGTTTGCAACATCTGGCTGTTGGGAACAAAGAGGAAACATTGGATACAGTGGTCTTCCAAAATTATTTGCCAAGATCTAGCCATCTCGATCTCTCTCCATATATATTTATATATACATAAATTTAAATAAGTAAACCATATGTATATATATATATTTAATTATTATTCTTTTCCTGGAGCAGTTATCTCATTAGATGGAATGGAAATAAGTGAGATTAGAAAAACTGGCACAGACATGAGGTCAGCCTCACCTGCTGGTGTGGTGAGGATGTTCCTGGAGTCTTTGTCTCAACTGAAGCTGCAGGAACAGGCTCTCCAGCTCAAGAGACCTTTGTAAGAATTTCTGTGATGTGGCCCAAAAAATGATCCCCTCAACCTCTCACTGAATGAAAGCAGGTTTTGAAACAACACAAATACATGCAGGGAGATTCACCCACACGCTCTTAATAAGGGCTTCTGTATGATAAGCACAGCGTCAGGGGAGTTGTACTGTAGATTGCTAAGTTTACTGCAGGATAAATAATTAATGTTTAGATGACACTAATTAATTACAGCAATTAGAAAAGAGCTACACTGTTTTTCCGTAAAAGTAAAATCTTGGCTGTTTAATTTTGTTCAGCCTCCAGTGTGTCAGAACATTTACAGCACAACCATATAACACAAGCATATACAGGGGTACAACATTTTTGTTGGGTCACCATCTACCTTTTCCATATAGAATCCTAGAACACCAGGCTGGAAGGGGCCTCAAGCACTGTCTGGTCCAACTTTATCAGCAAAAGCACAGCCTAGACAAGACAGTCCAACACCCTGGCCAGCCAAATCCTAGAAGTGCCCAACATTGAGGAATCCAGCTCTTCCCTGCGGAGGTTATTCCAGTGGCTGCTTGTTCTCACTGTGAATAAATTTCGCTACATGTCCAGCTGGAATCTCCCCAGGACTCACTTGTACCCATTACCCCATATCTTCTCCATGTGACTCCTTGTAAAAAGGGAGTCTCCATCTTCTTTGGAGGCACACTTTTAATAGTGAAACATGACAAAAGAAGGACAAGACCTTCTTTTCTTAAGGCTGAACAAACTCAGATCACTCAGCCTTTGCTCATATGGCAGCTACCCAGCCCTTGGATCATATTTGTGGCCCTTCTCTGGACCCTCTCCAGCCTGTCCACATCTGTTTGGTGCAGTGGGGTCCAAAACTGAGCACAGCATTCCAGATACTGAGTAGAGTGGGACAATGACTTCTCTATCTCTGTTGGCAATGTCTTTGCTGATGCAGCCCAGCATCCTGCTGGTCCACAGCACACTGGTCATTCTCACTGAGTTTGGTGTCCACCAGCACCCTCAGAGTCCCATCAACAGACCTGCTCCCCAGCCTGGTTGATCCCAGCCTGTGATGCACTCCTGTGATTTTGCTCTCCCAAGTGCCAGACTTTGCATTTGTCTTTGCTGAATTTCAGAAGGTTACTGTGAGCCCACTTTTCCATCCTATCAGTTTCTCTAGGAGGAGGTGGTGGGAAACCATGTCAAAAGCCTCAGAGACATTCAGAGGGACAGTGTCCACTGCTCATCCCACCAAATTTTGCTCTTCAC
>VZTH01001250.1:0-106920 GCA_013397815.1 Aleadryas rufinucha | reverse complement strand
AGCCTTCAGCTGCACCAGGGGAGGTTTAGATTGAATATTAGAAAAAGATTATTCACTGAAATGGATGTCAAACATTGAAAAAGGCTATCCAGGACACTGGTGCTGTCGCCATGTCTAGTGGGATTTACAATATGTGTAGACATGGTGCTTAGGAACATGGATTAGTGGTGGTCTTGGCAGAGCTGGGTAAATGGCTGGTCTTGACAGTCTTAGAAGACTTTTTCAGTGTAATTGAATGTGTGATTCTATGATTCCATATAAGCTGATTAATTTCTGTTTAAGCACTGAAATGATTTTGAACTGGAAAACTAAAATAAACTTCATTTTAAAGTCTCAGGACGGGGTCTCTCGACATGTTCAGTATTTTCCCCAGTAGGGCTTTGTGTCACGCAGTTCTTCAGAAATGATCTCTGCTTGCAAATAAGATTCAGTTTCAGTCTATAAGTGCTTTTCTATAGAAGAAAAAGTCTTGAAAATTTCCCCATCACTGCGGCTTTGCAGCACAGTCACAGTCACATCCCTGCCCTCGGCTTCTGTGGCACCAAGCAAACACAGAGGCAAGACTGTGTCTGCCACGCCAGGCATTCGCTCTCAGACCACCATCACTGAGTCATGGAAACCACTGGTTTGCAACATCTGGCTGTTGGGAACAAAGAGGAAACATTGGATACAGTGGTCTTCCAAAATTATTTGCCAAGATCTAGCCATCTCGATCTCTCTCCATATATATTTATATATACATAAATTTAAATAAGTAAACCATATGTATATATATATATTTAATTATTATTCTTTTCCTGGAGCAGTTATCTCATTAGATGGAATGGAAATAAGTGAGATTAGAAAAACTGGCACAGACATGAGGTCAGCCTCACCTGCTGGTGTGGTGAGGATGTTCCTGGAGTCTTTGTCTCAACTGAAGCTGCAGGAACAGGCTCTCCAGCTCAAGAGACCTTTGTAAGAATTTCTGTGATGTGGCCCAAAAAATGATCCCCTCAACCTCTCACTGAATGAAAGCAGGTTTTGAAACAACACAAATACATGCAGGGAGATTCACCCACACGCTCTTAATAAGGGCTTCTGTATGATAAGCACAGCGTCAGGGGAGTTGTACTGTAGATTGCTAAGTTTACTGCAGGATAAATAATTAATGTTTAGATGACACTAATTAATTACAGCAATTAGAAAAGAGCTACACTGTTTTTCCGTAAAAGTAAAATCTTGGCTGTTTAATTTTGTTCAGCCTCCAGTGTGTCAGAACATTTACAGCACAACCATATAACACAAGCATATACAGGGGTACAACATTTTTGTTGGGTCACCATCTACCTTTTCCATATAGAATCCTAGAACACCAGGCTGGAAGGGGCCTCAAGCACTGTCTGGTCCAACTTTATCAGCAAAAGCACAGCCTAGACAAGACAGTCCAACACCCTGGCCAGCCAAATCCTAGAAGTGCCCAACATTGAGGAATCCAGCTCTTCCCTGCGGAGGTTATTCCAGTGGCTGCTTGTTCTCACTGTGAATAAATTTCGCTACATGTCCAGCTGGAATCTCCCCAGGACTCACTTGTACCCATTACCCCATATCTTCTCCATGTGACTCCTTGTAAAAAGGGAGTCTCCATCTTCTTTGGAGGCACACTTTTAATAGTGAAACATGACAAAAGAAGGACAAGACCTTCTTTTCTTAAGGCTGAACAAACTCAGATCACTCAGCCTTTGCTCATATGGCAGCTACCCAGCCCTTGGATCATATTTGTGGCCCTTCTCTGGACCCTCTCCAGCCTGTCCACATCTGTTTGGTGCAGTGGGGTCCAAAACTGAGCACAGCATTCCAGATACTGAGTAGAGTGGGACAATGACTTCTCTATCTCTGTTGGCAATGTCTTTGCTGATGCAGCCCAGCATCCTGCTGGTCCACAGCACACTGGTCATTCTCACTGAGTTTGGTGTCCACCAGCACCCTCAGAGTCCCATCAACAGACCTGCTCCCCAGCCTGGTTGATCCCAGCCTGTGATGCACTCCTGTGATTTTGCTCTCCCAAGTGCCAGACTTTGCATTTGTCTTTGCTGAATTTCAGAAGGTTACTGTGAGCCCACTTTTCCATCCTATCAGTTTCTCTAGGAGGAGGTGGTGGGAAACCATGTCAAAAGCCTCAGAGACATTCAGAGGGACAGTGTCCACTGCTCATCCCACCAAATTTTGCTCTTCACACCCCATTCATTCACAGCATCTCCTATGCCAGCAGACAAGGTCTCCCAAATTGCAGTGGTGAGAGCTGGGGTGGTGACAGCAGCATTGTACCCTCCCTCCTGGAGCTGGGTGCTGGGGCTGGAGGATGCCAGAGACTACCCAGCATAGGGTGAGCGCAGCTGTGGGGACCTCCCATCAGTGCCAATCCCTTGGGCACTGGTGGTGACCTCCCTGACTTTGGGAGCTGCCAGACCATGCCACAGGCAGCAAACTGCATCATGGTGGCTTGGACACGCTCCAGCTTATGGCAGAGCATGTCTGTTTTCAAGTAGACAAGAAGTGCACGCAAAGGACAGATGTGGCTCCTAGGTATAAGAAGTACACAGAAATTTCTGGTGTTAAAACCACATTACACAGCTGTAGAGGATATTTAAAGCATAATTTCTCCCAACTAATGCATGCGGAAAAAATATATAAAAATATAATTAAATTTGCATTTTGTGTTACTTGTAAAAATCTGTAGCCACATATTACATTTTATAATGATGTTTTACTCCTGTGTATTGCATTATGGCTGTAAACCATTACGCTGACTTCATCTGTGACATTGGTTCCTTCTTTGAGTCAACACTTGCAGGCTTGAGACCACTGTTTGTGATTTTGTAAAATTAGGCGATATCTAATTTATGCAAAAAAGTCTGCAGGTATAAGAACTCTTTATTAGTGCTCTTTGTGGATAATTGCACAGGAAATGCAGATGGACACCTTCCATTTGTGAGACAACGCAGAACACCACTGCTGGTAGAGCAAGTTGCATCCTCCACAGGTTTTTATCTCCTTTGCTTTTAGTAAATCCAGCCTCATCATATCTTGGTGGTACTGCGTGAATGCTTTGCTAGGAGTTTGCATTTTAGGAGGAGTAGCATTGCTGTTTGGGAGTCCTCTGCATTTCTTAGGAGCTTTGCCTTGCATGAAGGCTTCCCCTTTAGGAAGAGCTTGCTGGGATGCAGCAGAGCTCTTGGTCCCGAGCTGGTCACTGTTTGCACAGACCCCACTGAGCTGCCTGTCCTACTGCCACTTTTCCTTTGGCTGTCAAATTCCTGTTTCCTAGTATATTTCAGAGCTGTAAATCCTCTCCTGCTTGTTTGTAACCACAGGCCATTTCAGCATTTCCAAACCTACTTAGAGCACAGTTTCATCTGCAACCTGCATTAGTCCATGTCACTCAAGCATACATAGAAATTAGTTTTTTTAAAGAAGTGATGAAAAGATATGCTATGACATGGTATGGAATTAGGTATAAACTATGTTAAAATTGCTTCAATAAGCTTTTAACAATCATTTAAAAATGCTCTTTGAGCTGGGAGTACATGATATAAAGTGCATGTCTGTAAAGCTGAACACAGCTTACAGAAATGGATTAGGGAGAGAATTAGTTTCACACAATCATTTTTTAAGGAACTTGTCATGACATTTTGTATATAATTACTGGAGTTACTGCTCACCTTAGTTACTACAGAAATCACATAAACACAAGCATATTTCTGCATCACACTGCAGCTGGCCAAGGGGTCCCATGAACCTGGAGGCTTTTCCAGGTGCCCACAGTCTCCTGTGGCCCAGTAGCCATCGTGGGATGCATGTTCCTGCTCTCTGCTGGCCAGGCTTGGGGCATCCACTTTGTTCTACTCAGCCTCTACCTTTCAGCCTTCATCTCTGCACTTCTAAATTCCCCACCGTGGAGTATCACTGACATAATTTTTGCTGGTTTTTAAATATAAAACTCTGTCAGAAGAGCAGTCATAGAACTTCCAGCAGTTTCATGAGTCCCTTCAGCCACTGTTCTCAGGTAGACTCTGCCACATGGCGGGGCTGGTGCCCAGGAACATCACTGTGGTTCCTTGGGAATGCTGCGTGGAGGCTGAACTGACAGCTGCCAGGCTAGGGATGGTCAGGACACCAGCCCACGCTGCTCCACAGATTGCTGTCTACTGTGTTCCTGAACCCCCACTGGGGTGGGCACATCTGCACAGCCAGCTGTGCTGGGGTCCTAGAGCATAGCAGGGGACAGTCCAACTGGCTCCCCTCCACCACCACAGCCCCTGCTGGAGCTGCTGGGCAGCAAAACAAGTCCAGGCTGGCTGTCAGATGCTCTGACTATGGGAAGTCCCCCAGCCCAGGGGCACTCTTTGCTCCCAGGTGCAGACTGTACAGGGTACAGGGCTGTGTCCTGTGTGTGCAAGGCTTGAGGCATGAGCAAAGTCCATCCTGATGGAAGCCTGGGCAGGTGCACAAGCAATCCAGCTCCACTCAGTGGCACTATTTGCACAAATGTTTGCTCAGATGTATAGGCTGTCAGATTTACAAGCATTAGGGCTGCTGAGGTGTGAGGTCCCACCATATCTTTGTTGAATGTGGGATGGTGGAGACAGCAGGTTTTTCCTAGGAGATACATAAAAACATTTCCATATATGGCTACTATGGGATTAAAATAACTGGAGGAGAAGGACAGCTGTAATCTCATGGGAAATTTGTTCAATAAATAAAACTCACTTTGTTGGTGAGTCTCATAACCACCCTCGTTGTGCAGATTTGCAGCACTGCTGTGGAGTGGCATTTCAAGGGTGTACTGGCACAACTCCAGCTCATATGTCTTGTGGGTATACAGCCTGACTCCAGCTTGTACATGAGGGAGGACCTCCAGCTGCCCTACAGAAAAGAGACAAATATTCTCATGGTGGAGAAGAGCTCCATCACTCGTCAGTGAAGCACCAGAGATGTCTGTCTGGTGATGAATGTGCTAATCGCTGTGCTGCTGAGCATTTTAGGAAGACCAGCACTGACAGGCCAATGACAGGGCTCAGCTCCTTTTGTCCTGCTTCTTCCATTCCCCAGAGCCAATGCAAATCTGGTGCTGGATGTACAGGCACTGGCCGGACATGCTCTGCAGCGCAGATGGGTGCTGCTGGAAGGAGTGTGGTGTGGTGAGGGCTCACCTCAGGGAGCTAGGGAGATACAGCCTGCTCTGCAAGACTGTGCATAGGGTGAAGGCAACCTGGGAAGAGCCAGGGACCTTCCAGTTATTGCTGGCTGGAGTAAGGGCAGCTGGGACCAAGGTGGCAGCAGAATCCAAATGGCCCTCGGCTCCAGCAGTGCAGGGGACTCTGCAGGAGCAAAGGGCAGGAGGGAGGCCAGGCTAGTGGCAAATGGGATGCACTCAGGCTGGCTATGCATTTAAATGGCAGATGAAACATCACTGAAGACCCCTCACCAGCCAGTGCTAGCCACAGTCATGGTGAACCCTGGCCAGCCCTGCACTTGTGGGGTGTGCAAGTGTGCTGGCAGCATCTGGCTGGGACTGTTCTGGGGACAGTCTGCCTAGGTACTGGTACTGTGCACCACTTTTGCCGCATACAAGGGCTGGAGCCAGATGGCCACCCAACTGGCACTGTCCCTGCTTGTCCAAGCACTGACCAGAGGGCAGGGGGCTGGGGCCATTCAGATTCCTCATGTCCTCACACCCATCCTGACTGCAAAGTTGGTAGAATACCTGTAAAAACAGAATGTGAAGGTGAGAGTATTCACCAGTGCTCCCCTGAGTTTTCCTGAGCCTGAAGGCAGGACAATGCACTGCTGTTGGCAGATGTGGGTCTCTGTGTCTCCAGAAGGAGCTGAGCTGGTCCAAATATATCTAACAGGTCAAGGCTTGAAATGAAGAAGCAATAAGCCACTGAAATGGTACTATCACCGAAACATGATTGATCAATTGAATTCTATCAGAGACAGTGGGCAGTGAGATTAACTCAGGCCTGATGGGTTCAATGAGTTAAAGCATGATGTTCATTTCAGCTTCATTTCACCAGTCTTTGCTTGTGAAATTGGTCAATCAATAGATGTTGAAGATCATATATATATATATTGGTGACCATCTTATAGGGAATATAATCTAGCGTAGTCAGCTCCTGACTCCGGCTGCCTTCAGTGGGTAATGGAGACAGAGCAGAGACTCTATCAGTGCCATCGAAATGGCCTGATATCTTCTCCAAATGAAAAGTATTTTTGGATCTCTGATGATTTATCATTTTTTTTCCTTCTTTCTCACTTTGATCTACGATAAAACTCATACCCATCTTTGTGAAATACAGTGATTTCTCTTGAAAATATTTGCACAGTGATCAGCTATGTAGACTTCAAAATAGAAAGATCGTTTTTAGTGATAGTGCCCTTTGAAAAAAAGAAATAACAAGGCTTAGAAAATTTGAATAGTGTAAATACAAAGATCTTTCTCCACATATGTGGTCCTGAAACTAATGCTTTGCTGGGAAGAGCATTCTGAGGCAGCTGCCTGCCAAATGTATACAATCCTGAGAAGGTGGTATGACAATTCAGCTTACATTTTAAACAAAACCTTCCATGTGGTAATTAAACAGAGTCTTTATCTTCTCTGGACTAATTTACAGGCATGCTACAAGAAAACAAATCACCTTTTTGCCTCCTGGTAATATTTCATTTGCTTCATAATGTTTTAAATGTGGTGAATAACATCCTCCCTAATTAGTCTGCATTTCCCTATAAGGTGGAGTAATTAGGTATGATAACAGGTAATGAAGTTGGACAGTACAAATTAGAGGCAGAAATCATGTCCTTTATGAATGTAGGCTGTTCATGGCACTAGCTGTGTATTTCCTTGATTCACCCTGTAAAAGCATATTGCTGAAAAAAAGAAAACAAACAACCTGAAAATCTGAAACCAGTCGATTCTTTTTATCTTTAGAAGAGCACTGCATCAGACGAATATACCATGAAGGTGCACACTTCATGGCACACTTATTACTAATAGCACTGGAAATATTAGTCCAGCTGGATTTGTGGCTGGCACCTGTTTCTCAGCTGTTGTCACCTTGCTGAGACTCTGAAGTGGAACTGCACCAGGGCAAGGTCTGTCCTGCACTATAATACAGTATTTAAATAGAATCATAGATTCATAGATCACCTTTAAGATCACCTTGTTCCATACCCTGCCATGGGCAGGGACATCTTCCACTATCCCAGGCTGCTCCAAGCCCTGTCCAACCTGGCCTGGGACACTTCCAAAGATGGGGCAGTCACAGCTTCTCTGGGCACCCTGTGCCAGGGCCTTACCACCCTCAAAGGGAAGAACTTCTTCTTAACATCTAATCTAAATCTCTCTTCTTCCAGTTTAAAACTGTTCCCCCTTGTCCTATCACTATCTGAAATTGTGCTGCTGTTCTTATCAGTATAAAAAAAGATGGAGCTGAACATTTTGTATATTTCATTGCTTTTTACTGGTATTTCTGTATTTTGCCTTGTTTTCATACTAAGCTTTAGGGCTTTTAAGTATTCTTTAGTGTTTTGTGAAGATAGCATCTTTTGTTCTTGTTATTTTGGTCCGTAGTCTTAGAAACAGTATTTTAAATCAAGTGAGTTGTGCGGTGAGTATCGCTAAAATTCTGGTTTCCTCGTATTGAGCAAATATTCTCCTGCTGTTTCAGAAAGCATGTCATGGATGAGTATCTAACCATAGCAGTGCATTTGAAAAATGAGATCTCAATTGATCAAATTCTTTAAACTGATCTTGCCATTTGCTTAGGTCCTCAGAAAATAACTTGCTCTTAATTAACAAAGATGTATTAGTCACAGTGTCCAAGGACAGGTCAGACAGGACTTTAAACAACCTCAGTTGTGGAAGGTGTCTGTGCCCGTGGCAGCTGACTGGAACTCGATGGTGTGTAAAGTCCCTTCCAACCCAAACCGTGCAGTGATTCCATATTTTCTGGATGATACCCACATGACTTAGGCAGCCTTTTATCAGCAACACTGTGGATGGTATCTCTTCTCAGAGGTGGACCTCTTCTGTGCCTAACTCTTCCCAGACTTTTTGTAGGTTGTCCAGACTTTGGCTAGCCGCAGAAAATCTTTGCTTGTGTTTGATACCAAGATTATGTCCAAGGCAGGCCAGTTCCTTTAGCAGCATGTCCAGCTTTCGTTGTGAAACCACCGCCCGGGCAAGATGTGAACAGAAGGTGTCCAGGCATTTCAGAGTGAGAAAGGATTGCATTTTCCCTGCCAAGCAAATGCCCGTCAGTGAGTTTGGAACCAGGAAGGATGTTGCTCAGACATGTCCCCACCATGACAAGACTTCCAGCTGCAGGTTGCAGGTGGGATTGCTCTCCAAGTTGTGTGCACCTGTGGAAAACTGAGTCAGTGTTCTGAGTGAGGTGGGATGTCTGGGAGGGATTTGAATCACATGGTAGGGTGGCTGTTCGAGCAGGTGTGGCATGTGCTGGAGCCCCAGTGCTGGAGGAGCAGCATGTGCAGGCTCTCCCTGTGGCATTGTGACTGGCCTCAGTGCATTTCATCTCGATGCATTTCATCAGAGGTAGTTCAGGAAACTGTGGGCTAAGGGCATCATCTTATCCCGTATGCACAATCTGCTAGAGATAAGGGATGGAATGTTTGTTTGGGAAGAATGTCATCTTTTGTACTGAGGAGAGTGTTGTATCTGTGCTCTTCACTAGAATTTCTGGAAAGATGCCATTGAACTGGGAACTAATTGTTTTGCAGAATAGGTAGGTATACATGTAGTGCTATTGTCAATAAAACATGCAGATGAAACCCTATGTGGATGCACTGATTATATGAAAAATGCTTTTACCACTCCCTGGAGCCTATTTGTAATTAAAATAGTTTCAAACCTTCCAACAGTACTTTAATTATCAAAGATTTTCTAGTTAAACAATGTATAATGTTAATGGTATTATTTATATAATGTCTAACAGCCAAACACATCTGGAAGACCTTCACAAACTCCTGTGTGTCATATGCAGTGTACACGAAGTCCTTTAGTTCTACAATGGAATCCAGAAGTTACCGGCAATTAGCCTGAATTTGGAAAACACAGTGCAAAAGTACAAGCTATTCCTTTGTTCACAGGATGCAGAGAGCAGGTGACAATGAGAGTGAGGGAGGCTTGGGTGGTTCCTTTTGTGCAGTGACAGCCCTCTCAGTGGTCCCAGCCCTGCCTGACTCCCGCCCAGGTCCCTCGCTGGCACAAATGCTGCATGCATTATTCCTCATCCCAGGACAGCCTGACTGAACTGAGAAGTGTGTCGTGGAGACTGATCCCATCTCATATCCTCAGGACAGCATGTGGAGATGTTGGCAAACAGGGATGCACAAATGGTGTGAGGTGGTAGCCCATTCTGGCTGGCAGCATGTGCTGCATTTCCAGAAACATACCAAATGCTGCCCTTGAAACCAAACCCCTCCGGAGCCCTACTACCATCTCCACGTGACTTCATACTTCCCTTGCAGAGAGAAGTACCCCTCTCTTCCTCGTGCTTTGGTGACAGTGCCTTAGGGTCATCCCCTGCCTCACTGCCCCCTGAAGGAAGGGCAGCTGGGATAGATACATGGATGTGGTGGCACAGGCTCATGGTGGTGCCTTTATTCCTGGACTTCACACTCCCGTATCTGGGGTGGGAGACCACTCCCAGCACTGTGCTGCCCCAGTGCCTGTTCCTGGCTAAGGCTGCTGCCCCAGGCTTTCCTTTCACTGGCCTCCTCTTCTCCAAGGTGTTCACTCCCAAAAATCTGGAGCTGCACTCCATAATAAAAGTGCTGCTGGTGAAACGTGGGACTGCTGCTCCATTTTCAAACATGAGGGGATCTCATTATACTTCTGATCTCTGGGTGCACAAACAGTGCACAGACTGAACTGGCATCACCAAGAACAGTTTTCAGGTCATGCCTGTCTTGTATCATTTCACTCCCTTTTGTCATCCCCTTTATCCCAAAACTGCATAAAGGTTTAACTTTGATGCCAAATTGTGAATAATAGTTTAACCTGAAATTTAAAGCCAGCATTTCCATGCTCCAGAGACAGGGTCTCCCTGGCCCTGTGCTACCATGCAGCTACCAACCAGAATTTTAATTCTACAAGACATGGTTGACTAAACCCAGCACTGGGTCTATTAAATATTATTTGATTTATAATAGTAAAAAAAAAGAAAAAAAAAAAAAAAAAAAAAAAAAGATTTAAAGAGACACTGCTTTCTTGTATCCCTTTGTACCTTTTCACACTTAGACATCCTACACAGACCACGGGTTCAGGTTTTTGTTTCCCTTCCTATGTGGAATAAACTGATCCTTGCACTTGACAAAAGCCAACATCATCTACCCTTGATAAAAATTGCATTACTCTGTCTAAGAAGGGTAAATATAAAGTTGTTGTCACTGAAATTGCTGATGTCAAATTGAGAAAGAAGTTTCCAGCTTTTACTGCTGACATCAAATGTCTGTTCAGTATAAGGAGAGTTCTGCTTAAATTCAGTGCTAGCACATGAGGTTGAAAGAAGTATTTCCCTATGTTGGTCCCCTGGTCTGAGAACGCTTCCTTAGAGAAGCCCAGTTTTCTGGATAGACAGCATTTTCTGCAAAATCCATCTATGCTGAAGGATGATCTCAAATCAATAGTCCTTTGTGAAAAATCTTATCCACCAAGCATCACTCGTGTTACTGATGGCCAGCATGTGCTTGCGGACAGCACTGATGTCTATAGCAATGGGCTGTTTTTGTGCAGATCACCTCTATACTTGTCATCAAAAAACTTGATGCAGAATCTGCCAGAGGAGGCCTAGGTGTTGTTATTCCTCTGCAGACTTCTTGGACTGCAAGCAACTGCAGCACTCATGGAAATCTTGCTGTTAAGGATGCATTTGCTTTCCGCTTCTCAGAACTATTCTGGCAGCTAGATTCTATTTTTAAAACATTTCCTCCCTCTGTCTAGTTCGATGTTGCCATCTGGAGAAGAAATCTGATATTTACTGTTGTTCTTGGAGTTCCACCTCCTGGAGTCCTGGGAATACTGCAGATCTCAGTTTTCAGTGCATAAAAGACATATTTCCAGCACTGACAGGTGAAGGAAAAGTAGGAAACCACTGTGAATCTGCAAAAAGCAAATTGAAACTAGTCCCTGTATTGCAAGAGTCTTCTCAGACTGCCAATCACACATTTTTCAAACTTGTCTCATGGCCTTCAGCCATGGGCAGTCACTTATGACTCCTGCTAAAAATCTCTGCCAAAGGGGAGAAGGAGGAAAATGTGCTTTGGAGCCCAGGCTTGCATCCTGCCAATAAGCTGGAGAAATACAAAGTGAGTTGGAGGGTCAGGAGTGTGTCTTAGACCAGGCCTTGCCGAGGGTGTGGCAGTGGTAACTCAGCCCAGGGATTCCTGACCTTAGTACAACGTAGGCTGTGCTACTGCTTTGGGGTTGCCCGGCCAGTGCTGCAGATAGTGCTTCATAGAGAGTCTGTGTTTCCAGAGCTCAGAGCTCAGCATGGGATGGAGTTGAGCAGGACTTGCAGGTAGCACAGGAAGGGGACGGAGTGTGTGGGTGGTAACCGGACAAAGCATTCTGCTGGAGTTGACCCAAGCTGACAGTGACTGTCATCATCAGGCCATCTGCTTATCCTCTGTGTTCTCCTGTATACAGACCATGAACTAGACAGGTTCCCAGGTGGCACAGTAGAAGTGATGCAGGCAAAAATGTGACTGTTATCCGGTGTCCTGCATTTAAATTATGTGTGAAGTTGTTGATGGTTTGAGGGTTGTCTGTAATGCAAGACTGTTCAGTGTGTTTTCCAGCAAAGTGTAACCTCTCAAAAAGTCTTCATGGCTTCATCATACTGATACCTACATCTATTCAAGGGATAAAATGAGACACTCTACTGCAGGTCACATCATTGAGATGACTACTTATTTTTTCTCTTCTCTCTCCTCTTTGAAAGGTATTCAGGAATCTCCAGTACCAAATGGCCATTCTCTCCCAAGCAGAGATTTTCTTCGGAAACAGATGCGAGGAGACCTTTTCACCCAACAACAGCTAGAAGTGCTGGATCGTGTCTTTGAGAGGCAACATTATTCTGACATTTTCACAACAACTGAGCCCATCAAACCAGAGCAGGTACTATTGCAAATATTTAATGTTCTCCTGATATGCTTCCCACTGGCAGAGATCTGTTTGGTGGACATCACCAAAGGCTTTTCAGAGTTTCAGTAGACAAATATGGAGAAACAGGTGTCTTGTCAAGCTCGTTTCAAGGATGTTATCCAAGTCTACATTAGCCACTAAAGCCTATTAAAAAATCAAGGAAAACACTCATTGTGCAAACATTAGCAAGTGTTTGGGTAAGAAATTACACCAGGTCTGACCAGTTGCATCAAATGAGTCTTTAAAAAGAACCACAGCTTCTGATGTTTTTATTAGATCAGAAGGAGGCAGTGCAAACAAGGAGAAGACTTGCAAAACCCAATGCCTATTTTTGGTTCACAGTGAGCATGATTGTGGATACAAATCAGATTTGCATATCCAGAAATGGCTTACTAGACATGTAACTGGCCATTTGCTGAGAGAAACGCCCGATTAGTATGTGAAGGTAAACTAATTGCACCTATGGACCTACAGCGTGTTTGAGGAGGACTTGGCACTAACATTTTGGAAAAATTCCATTTTGCAGGTGCAGTATAGAAGCACATGAAAAAAATTATGAGCTACGTCTCTCTGTGTTCTTCTTCTTGGGTGGCAGTATTTAATTTAGCTGCTGAGAAGGAGGCAGAAATTAATATATTGATGTCAGCACCGATATTGGTCGAGCTTGCTACTTAATGATGTATTCAGCCATTAATCTTCCATGTCCTTAATATCAGATATGCTTTTTAGCAAGGTGGATGGACTTTCCTAACACTGATTCCCCTTGGAGGGATCTATACATTTGAGGGCCATTGGAGATTCTCTCATGGCAGCCTACTACCATCGTGGTTTCAGCTAAGGAATGTGTACACTTTTTTTTAATTACTTACTTATGTTGAAAATCCTACAGTGCAGTAGGAATTCCTCATGCCTTTAAGCTCATCTGTCATTTGTTATTTCGTTCATAGAGACATTTTCTTTTCACCGTCTTCTGCTGGTTTTGTGTTTTCCCTGATTTGTATGTGCTGAGAAACCCTGCAGATCTGTACTCGAGCTGGAAAGAGATGGGAAGTCACACCAGCAGTGTCTCTGGAAGGTGAAGTGGCCTTCACGTACCACTAGATGGTGGTTATCCCATCCAAACACGGATGATGCTGGAGAGGGCAGGCACTGCACCCAAGGCTATGGCAAGCCTTTTCAGCATTGGTCACCTAGGAGTTGCGTCTTGTTAGATCTGTTCCTGCAAAAGCTTTACAGGCCAAAATAGTCACTGCAAAGGGAGAAGTGATGAGAGGAGACTTTTAATTTGGTTTTGTATTCTGGAGCCTCTTAGTCATGGTCAGCTGTAGCTTATGGGAGACAGTCCAGCAGTGAGTGAACATTTATCCAGAGATAAACTCTTACTGGTTTTATAGGAAGAATGGAAGATTTGAATTTGGATATTGCTCAAGTGTTATCCCAATTATTAAATATGGGATATTTTCCTCTTGATGGAGCGAGGATCTCCCAGGACCACATAAGGAGTTGTGACTAGATTGGATCTGAGCAGCCAGATTATTAAAACTGAGGATATGATGCTATTAATTTGATGAACAGGATACTCCTTGCACGCTCTAGGAAGTCACGTGAGATGCTGAGAAATGTGGCATTATGAGGTTCAAAAGCTACTTTGCAGAACCATGTTGCCTGGTGTTTTTACTTGTAATTGCAGAAGACATTTGTAGTTGTTTGTTTTCATACAGCTTGGAGCATGGCCTTGACTTTTGGAAGGACCGTGGTTAAGGGCTTGCAGCTACTTGGGGTCAGCTTCTGCTTTTTGATGCGATGTGAAGGGTAACTGTCACCATGACGAGATGTGATCTGTATGACTTGTGGTTCACAAAGACGCTGTATGAACCCCAGCCCTTACAGAAACAGTGTTGTCTCACCTCCTTGGTGAGTCAAGAAAAGCTGTCATGATGCTTAACCAAAGTGCAGAAGCTGTCCACATCAATTACTAAGGCCAAAGAAATCAATGAGAAATCAAATACTGAGGATATTAATGACATGCCTTGGAAAACCAGAGTTGTCACTGTAGTAAAGCAAGATCTGCCTGTGACATTCGGCTGTCCAAAGTGCTGCTGGACCCCAGAGTGGTGCCTTAAGAGCTAAGTCAGTGGTGGATGTATGGAGCTTTAAGCTCTTTCTGTAGAGGACAATATGGAAAAGATGCTCCTCCCCACAGAGACAGGCTGTGGGAGGAAGAGTGGTATGAGCTGGTGACCCATTGTTTACCCATTTTATTAGAAATTTGATGCAGTAGCAGCCAGCTGGAATATCACTAATTTTGCTTCGGCACAATAACTTGCTGATGTCCTAGTGCTATTCACCTGAGGAGGGCTCCAGGTATTTTATGGGAATAATTGTTACTCTACAGACATTTTTCTATAGATCATTTTTCCTTCCTGTTTTGTAGCTCCTCTCTAAGTCTTCCTCCTCACTTGTGTGCTGGGAGAAGGCCCTTGGCAATGATGAGGGGGAAAGAAGTCCCTTCTGCACAGCACAATATTTGCAGCCTCATCATGCTTGGTTCCCAGATGCTGCCCAAAGTTCTCCTGATGCATTTTCTGCACAAAATTTGTCCTTACCTTTATGCATCCATTGCCCTTCATGTAAGTAGAGGGGCTGATGGGCTCTGTGGGAGTGACTGCTCACCACTGTGTAACTCTTTGCTTTGAGTACTTCCAATCCATTTCCTTCAGTTTTCCATCGTCATGTTTCCCTTGGTTAACCTGTATAAAATGGAGGCTCTTGAGCTATTGATCACCTTAAAACATGGTCAGAGCATGATGCTAATAACACCAAGATTGTGAGTTCAGTTATTTAAGAGTTGGAGTCAGTGATCCTTGTGGGTCCCTTCCAACTCAGAATATTGTGTGAATCTGCAAATCTGTGCTGTGCTGTTGACCAGAATAATTAACTTTCACATCTGCTGTAAATTGTGGCATCTATGGAGAGACTGATGAGGAATGGATGCTTGTCTTCGGGGAAGGGGTCATACCACGTGGAGAGAGAAGGCAACCACTGGACAGTGTCAGGGAAATAAAGTATCAGACAGGCCTTTGAGAGAAACAGTGATGATTGTGTGCGCTGGGTGAAGCAGGGATCCCACCGTGTCCTCCTACCATTAAAGACTGTCAGATGCTGTGCATCAACGGGCAGAAGTAAGGCATCAGCTGTTACCTGCCTCATTTTGCGGGCTAACATGTAGTGGTGCAGCTGGGCACGTGTACATATGTGCTCTGCAGCATGGATGTGTTTCCTGCATGGGTGGAACATGAAAAACATCCAATGGCAGAGGAAGCCCAGCAGCTGGGAGCTAGGGGCTGAGGGCTGTCTGTGCAAATAGCATTGAGTCCTTTCATATCTATATGTTGTGGGGAGGAACCATGACATAAAGTCAGTACTCCAGAAGTACTCTGGCCCACCTCCCCTTGACAGAGCCCTGCTATAAAAATTAATTCTTCTGTTAAGAGAATTTATAAGAATGAAGGCCTTTCTCTCATGTTCATGCCCTTTTGTGCTTATTTTCTGCAAACAGCCCATGACTGGTTTACACTGGCTACAAATGTTCCTGGAAAACTGATTTCACTTATTTCTGGGCACCGGTATGGAAATGCACATAGTGGTATGTTTGCAACGTCAGTGCTGCACTGCCATTCTGTACATGGCTGCTGCGTACCAGCTCTGTGTGTGTCTCTTCCAATCAGCAGGGACAACGCCTGCAACTTGACTACCATGTAATTCTCAGACCTTGAAAAAGGGAAGCCTTCATAGCAGCTTCCATTCTCTCTGTGCTCTATGTGTGTATGTGGATGGGCCCTGCTGCTACCCACTGTGTCGGCTCTGCAGTGAAGCCCCCCTGCCCACAGGGAAGGCTGTTGGTGTTGCCAACACCTCAGATTCCCTTGGAAGAAACCAAACTGACACAAGGAGTGACTTTTACCTGCCTGCCCGCCCTGAAGTTGTGTTGTGCACCTATACCCGTGGCAGAACAGCATACTTCAGCCTGGCCTCTGCTGCAGGCAGCCCCACATTGTTAATGGTCACTGCAGTGACAATTCAGAATTTATCCAGAACTGGCACTCATCCTGTGCAGAGAGTTGCAACAGTGAGCGGCACAATTTTCCAGTGCCTTTTGTCCATTAAGACCTGGAGGAGCTGGAAGCACTGGCTGTACTCAGCAAACCCCTCTGTGTGGCTGTGAGGGTGATTGTCCTCCAATGGCTTACTGTGATTCCAGCCAGAGGGATGGAGGAGCTCTCCCCAGCATCTTTGGGAAGTTGTCCCAGACTGGCCAAGCCTGTGCCATCTGTTGTGTGAACTGTTGACTCAAACACATTCTCCAGTCAAAGCACTAACAAAGACAGGAGATGTTCCTGGAGACCAAGACGCAGGCAAGTCAAGGAGACCTGGGGGCTTCAGGTATGTGAGGGTGGGCACGTGCAGGAAAGCCCCGTTGAAGCAGGCAGGGAGCAAGCCTGGGGCTTGTGGACCAATGTGCTTGTGGAGGCTGTGAGAGTGGAATTAATGCATCTACAGGTGAAAAATGCAGGGTGATTGGCTCAATGGGAGAGACAGTGTGTTAATTTTCTCAGAATAAAGAAAAGAATTACCCATGCTGGATTTCTGTCCACAACAGAAATGGATTCTCTTGTACTTTCAGCTTCACACATGGGTCCAATCGAATACTCATTGAAGCCAAGAGGAATATTTCTATTGACTTCAATAAACTTTAGATCAGGGCCATAATGAGGCATAACATGATGTGACCAGATTCAACACTACGTAGGTCACCAGCTTAGAAGAGAACTGCTTGCTGCTAATAGCAGATTGCTCCCAGACCCTTGCTGGTGCTTTGCCATTGCTTTTAGCTAGAACTAAACAGAGTATTTGTTCTCAGACTGATTCCTGGATAAAATGTAGATATTCTGGGCTCATACAGAAACCAGTAACGTGGCATACATACAGTAACATATGTATTCATGACATGGATTGCAAGTAAATGTGGATCTGCAGATAAGCATAGGCAGATGGAATTTGGTTAACTAATGGAATTTGGATAGCCAAGGAATTCCCAAAAAGTTACTTATGATTTGGAAAAAATGGAAGAATTGCATGAACTTGAAACCTGATTTAGAGAGAGTTGCACCAAAGAAGTTCTCTGAATTGACCAAGAGAGGGGCATAAACTTCTGAAAATCATTAAGTTCTGCTTTCTGCCTAAGTACGCTCCCACTTCAAAAGAGGAATCTTGGGGTTTGTTTGCTAGGAGAAGCTGGAATGCAACTTCTCAGAGGAGTGAGATACACAATCCTCCCTTACAGTGCTGGAGTTTGATCTTCAGGCATAATGGAAAATTCTAATAAAGCCAGAAAGTACAACCCATTTGTGTTTTAAGTGGACTCACTCCCCAAGTGCAGTTACTGGAGAAGCAGAAGGAAGGAATCAATCTACCAAAAGGTGTCCCTGCCTGTGGCAGGGGGGTTGAAACAAGATGACATTTAAGATCGCTCCCAACCCAAACCATGCAATGATTCTATGAACTGCGGGAACTGTATGCTTGGTCCTGGTCCCTGGAGTGCGAGAAATAAGTTTTTTCTTGGGAAACCTTTGGGTAGACAGAGGCTGTTGAGCATCTGAAAATACCCTGACACTTACGTTGAGAAATACAGAGCTAATATTTGTGTCCTCCCAAAATTTCATGTTGTCCAGAAACAGTGAAAATTATGGAACTAAATTACAGTTAGTTTGAATAACCAAATCTTTTCTCAATCTGCCACTTGCAGAAATGATTTGAGCATTCCAAGGCAAGCTCTTAACCATGGCTGCATTACATGGTGTGCTAAATGAAAAGCAAGTTAAAAAGGAAAGGGAAACAACAATATGTGGCTCAATAAATGAACACAAATACTAAAATTGAGAAAAAATAAAGACAAAGGAAGAGGCAAAGTGCAACCTAGCATTACTCTTCCAGCTCTGCAGGAGTCCAGGCAGTAGTGGGTAGGAAGACATGGTGCTGCGGGGTCAGCACCCTGAACCATGGTGAAGTGCACCCCCAGCTCTGCCAAAGTGGCAGGGGACCGAGGTGGTGATAAGGGGTCGTGGGATGCATGATGATTTTGATGTCTGCGTTACCCCCGTGCCTTCCCTCAGGCTGCCCTGCTGGCAGCCCGTTGCCAGCGTCGGCAGCTGGGTGGGCTGCCCTGGCTGCTGGTGCCAGGTTGGGCCAGGGGCTGCCAGTAGGCGCTACCTGCTCATCCCCAATCTGCTGACCCTGTGATCCTCTGTACCTACAGAAAAGAGGAGGAGAGGGTGGGTGCTGGCAGTGCAGAGAGGAGCAGGGAGCAAGGGCAGTTCTCTGGCTTTTACAGCTGAAATCTCCCCTGTTCCAGGCTGTAGCCTTACTGGTGGGAGGGAAAAAAATCCCAACTCTAAAATCCAGCCTAGGAGAGCACATCAGGAGACAAAAAACCTTCCCATATTTACTCTCAGTAGACTATCAAACAACACCAGGCTATTAATTTGGCTTTTGAGTCTTCACTAAAGCCCATAAAAGCGCACAGTTGTCAAATGGAGTTCATTTTAATTTCCTTTCAATCACAGTAAATTATTCAGGTGATAAATCAGCTGGGGCAGCCTCCTGGCTGTAATAGAAACCCTAATTCCTGGCTAATTATCCAGCCCATTGCTGCCAGCAGATCAATACCCCTACCGAATGGAAAGGGCGTGGGGTCCAGGCGAGCAGGATGGTGGAGGGACAGCAGCTGGGAGCACAGGCACCCATGACCCCTGCCCTGTGCGGGGCCTGCAGGGGGAAAAGCTGTGCTCCTGCTGGTCAGCAGGATGTGGCACTGGCCCCTTGCTGCAGTTGTTGATTTCCTGAGTGCTGGGCTTTGCTGCTTGTCCCCACAGTAAGCCATGTTGGGAGGTTGGGCACCGTGGGAATGAGCTGCTCCTACGCTGGGTGGTGCATGTGTGTGATGTGGGGGTGCACCCACACCTACTGCAGCCCTCTCTGCCAGCCATGTTAAAATGGAAAGAGATGGAGAGAGTGTCCTTTAAAGATTACTCAGAAGGAAATCTCAGGCTGGCAATATTTTTACTTGTCCAGTAGAACCTTCCAATAATAGTTGAAACTAAACAGGTAAACAAAAGATGAGAGGACCAGTGCTCAGCTGTAACATGGAGCATTTCACTGGGACAGAGCAGCAGCTTCTGGGAGATGACAGTATCACTTACCCCCATCTCTTGCATGATGTGTTTTTTCTGGAGCTGCTCCATGCACAAAGCACTTTGAGCCCCAAGACTATGCTGTCAACTGCCGTCTCCAGTTCAGCATCAGCAGGTTATTCTGCAAAAGTGTCTGATAGAGCTCCACTGTCTGTCTCATATGCTCTCATGCGACACTTGTGCTGCTGTAGAGGCTGAAGCCTTCTCAGGACAGAGTCTCTCCCTTGAGCCCTATGTCCTTTCATTGCGCTGCTGGGGATGCAGAGGGATGCACCACCTTCTCCTTTGGCTCTGCTCTGGTTTAGATTGAAAAAGGAGAAAGAAACCTGCCATAATGTTCCTTCCTGCTAAAAATCAACTCTTTTTTTTGAGTGGAAAGGCTTTTCATTTAGAATAGCAGCAGAAAACACAACTCCTTTGGCCAGTACCTCCTCTTTGCATTCCCGCTTCTTTGCCCTTCCCTATGAGCATTTTTTTGTGCATGAGCTTCTGAAGACAGCACAGAATCCCGTGCGTGTGCCACCTTGTTGTGACATGTCATGTTGGGTGATGACAGTCACAGTAGACTCTGTTGTATGACACCTGGTATTCTGTGTGACAGTGGGGCTGTGGAGGCGAAGAGTTTTCTGGGGAAGGAGCATGACAGGAGCCATGTATCCAGCAAACACCTTCCTGCATCAGCATCATCCTTGTGAAAAGAACCCCTGCAGCTTTCAGGGGCAGCTGAGGACATCTGAGGGGTCTGGAATTGAAATGGCTGGTCTTTGAGTAAGCAACAGCAGTGGGAAGAAGGGCAAGTGGGATAATCCAGGGGTTGCCCACTCTCCTGTCTGGCACAGAGATGGGGATACCCCGCACCCCCACTGCAGCTCAGTGCCCCTTCCCAGAGGTCCATCCCTGTAGAAGTGGGTGGTGACAAGCTTTCCCACTTCGTCTAGAAGCAATGGGCAGCCTGGGGTCAGGATTTCTCCTGTAGACTTTTCCAGCAGGTGACAGCGAGCATTTCCTGGGGTCTGCAATACCATGGGAGCATGACCATGTCGAAGAGAAGCTGCTGGTAGAGGGGAGAGCTCAGGTTTCACTGTACACATCCTGCTGTGATGGCAGTCAGTGCAATGAGATCAAGCAGGGGAAGAGTAATAGCACATGTTTCAGGCATTTCAGGGTGAATTTGGAAGACCGGAGTTCTCCCAATGCCTGTTACTTGGTTAGGGAAGCCTCAGTGATGGCTGGAGCTGATGCAAACGATGCTTCTCTCCTAGTCTGAGCATTGGATTTGCTGGGCTGCATTCCCCAACTCATGTGACTCTGTCTGGGGACTGCCTTTGGCTCCAGGGTTGCCAAGTGTGAGCCCTTTTCCTACAAAGGAGAGTCATTGTCACCTCCTCCTCCCTTTGACCCATCAGAGAGGAGGAATCTCAAAATACCGAGGTAGACAGCTCCTTAGAGAATTGCATTATATTTCTAGTTTGAAACATCCCTTTTTCTTCCTCCTGAGTGCTCTCAAATATGACTATATGTAAAAATACAAATTCACAAGATAAAGAAAAGGCCAGCCTTGCTGTGGCTTGTGCTCCTACATGTCCTTTGTCCTTGTCTCTTTTCCCTTTGCTCTGCATAAAATGGGGGGATGTCTTCTCCCCCTGGCAGGCTCCCCACATTGTGCACAGGCTAATATGAAGGAAATGTTGGTGACATGTGGCACAGTCAGCAGCTGGCAAAGGCTGACCAGCTGTCCTACACTCTGGAAGCTCCTCAGAGACTGAGATGCTACTGAGGAGGAGTGTGGTGTGCTTTTTCCCTGAGAGCCTGGTGTCTTGGTTTGAAAGACAGGTATCTGCCAAGGAAGGTGGGAACCTTCCTTGGAATGGAAAAAATATAACTCCCTTCCCTCCGAATTATTATAACTTTGAAATTAAGGGGCTTTCAGGCAAAAATATGGGAGAAAGGAATAACAGTTCTTCACTAGTATGTATACGTATAACAAGGCAAACAAACAACAACAACGGCAGCGACACCGAACAGGACCAGAGCCCAGTGCCGGCCTCTCTCGGTGCTGGCCCTTCCCCTCGGTGCAGTTCCGGGCACGGCCGGCAGGGGCGCTGGTGGCTCCCGGCCTGGTAGGGGGTGCGATGGCTCCCCCGCGCCTGCAGGGGGCGCTGTGCCGCGAGCTCGGCCGCGTCTCCTTCACGCGGCGATGGCGGGCGGGCTGGATGGCGAAAATGGGCTGCAGCAGCAACCTCGGAGCGGCAGCTGGAACAGCAGGGATGAGCAGATTCCGGAGTAGCAAACGAAATGTATCGGGAACTCCGCAGCTGTAGCAGGAGCCACGGAGTGTCCCTGCAGGCAGGGAGTGCAGGGTTACAGTGTAGTGAAAAACCCGGAGCAGTGGCAGAGAAGCGGCGGAGCTGAGCAGTGGCAGCCCGTGTCCCGAACACAGCCAGGAGAGGCTCCCTTGGAGGGGGAAGGGGCTCGGGGATCCCGAGCTTTCCCCTGAGGCACCCAAGCAGATGGTGAAGGGTCCTTTTCTAGTGAGGTAGGGTGTTAATGAGGATCCAGTGCAACGGCCGCTCCCACAAGCAGAGCTTCATGCACGGTAGGGGAAGGCAGCAGGAGACGGAACCCCGCAGTGGTAGTGAATTCTCCCCACAGCGACCGCAGCCTGTCTCCCCTCTGATATCCAGAGCGAGAGAGCAAGAGGAGCTGAACCCAGCCCCCCACCCCCCGGCCAAAATCTCGTGGTATTTCTGCCCTTCCGAAGACAAAAACACAGGTAAGAGAGTAGCCGGCTGCACCCTTCCCCCACCTTCACCATTTCTTTTGTCTCTTAAGTAGCAGTCGTTATTGTCTCTTAGCAACAGATGGGACAAAATTCCATGAGAGAAAGAAACAAAAGGAAAAAAATCCTAAACCCCAACACCTGGGGAAAATGTTTGGAAACTGCAGCCATAGCATCATTCCTGTTGGGTAATGCTGGAAGGGGATGTTTTTCCAGCCACCAAGTTTCATCTCAGGACCTTCCACCAGCTTTACACCCAGACCTTAGTGACTACATAGAACACAACATCTTGCAAAGGTAGCAGACGGTCTCCTTCAGAAGATTTTCTGTGGCTTCTAAGTGTGATAGAGAGGTAGGAAATCTAAGAAAAGCTTTCCCCACTTGTTGTCTTGACAGAAGTGTTCACATTTCTTTCAGATTTGGGAACTGGCATTGAGTAATTGCATCTCTTCATTTATTGTGTGTTTTGCAATAAATAATTTCTTTAGTTTAAGGAGATAAACCAAGTCCTTCGCCAATATTAGACAATGTCGTGTAACGGCACTAGTTGGCCACTTATATCAAAACTGACCAACCTCCTTATGTCTATGTTAGCCCTACAAGAGAAGGAAGGACAAATCTGTGAGTAAACACACTTGCCTGTTGATGTAACTAGTGCCTGGCCCATTCACATTACATTTGAGATGAAGGGCTCACACCAGCTTTTGAAGAATGGAACAGGACTTCTCTGCTTAGTCCCCACTGAATGTCTGGATCCCACAGACTGTGACAAGTTTCAAGTACATTTTCCAGTCTTAGTTTGGAAATCACTGCTGTTTTACACTCATTCTGTGGCCTTTCTTTAAATCTGTCCATCACCTTATAATTGACAAAGATGGGAGTATGCTCCCTGAAGAACTTGATGTGCTAAAACATCTCAGAAGGAGCCAAACTCTTCATGGGAGTACACAGTGGAAACACAACAGACAGGGGCATGAACTGACACAGGAGAGGCTCTTCAGGGTCTGAAGTTGTGCAATCTCTGTCTATAGTGATTTTCAAAATCCAGATAGATGAGCCCCTGAGCTGCCTGGCCTGGCTCCATAACTGGCCCTGCTTTGAGGGACCTCTGAAACTTCCTTCCAACCCGGGTCATACCACTACCTTGCTGCTCAGGCACTTTATTCATTCTAGTTGTTGTGATGTGTTTAAGGAAAACCTTTGTGTGGTTACAGTGAAAAGTGTGGTTGGAGTGGAAGAGCAGCACTGGTTCACCCAGTGTAGAGGATGAGATGGAGAATTGTTTGGCATGAAGTGCCAAGGAGTCTGAGCAACTTGCTCAGTGCAGAGGCTGGGTTCGCAGAAGAATGCCGTAGTTTTGCCATTTTTTTAAGGACGGCATTGAACCAAACAACCTACACCAGTGTCCGAATGGTGACAGAAAGCAATTGTGGAGCTAAGCCACTACCAGACAAAGGGGACTGATTTAAAATTCCTCTCTGCTTATACGAATAGTGGCTGCTTAAAATTTGTTTGCAGGAGAATTTTCCAAAATAATAATAAAAAAATAATGTGAAAGGAGGGAACTCCTGCACTAAGAGAGTAGATTAACATGTAGGGGGATGATTTCAGCTCTGCTCCTCTCACCCTGAAAATGGAATGAAATAAGGGCAACACTGGAGAGGCAAGAGTCTCTCCTGCAAAACCCCCTTCAGGCTCGTGGCTGACCTCAGGTCTGAGTCAGTCCAGATAAATCATGCACAGAGGGCTGAGGGAGACCAAGGTCCTGAAGGTGATGAGATTTCCTGGAACAGGAGCTATGGAGTGAAGCCAGGCATAAGAACTGCACTTGTCAGATGCTCTGTTAGGCTTGGAGTATTTCACTGGTTACTAGGATGCCTCTCTAAATAATTGAAACACAGGATTAAGTAATGGATTAAATTATGTTGCACAAGAAATTGTCATCAGATTATGTACCTGATGAATGATTTTCAGGCATTGTCAAACTGTGAGGCTCAGTACCAGTGGGAGATTTTATTGATGGCACAAGTCCCTGCGTCTGCGTTTTTATTCAAATGGTTCTTCCATGGTTGTTGTGACTGGAGAGGAAATTTTGAAAATGTAACCCCAAATATCTCTCTGGCATAAGAACTGGAGTAGCTTTTGGGGTGGAAGAGGTGCTCAGGTAGTACTGGTGATGGGTTCCCTTCTGGTTGCCTGATGCTCTTTGCTTGTGGTGATGCTCCACTGCATGTGTGGTGCCCAGGTGTCTTCTGCAGTTTTATCAGCAAAATAGTGAGTATTAAAACATCAGTGTGCCTGGCTGAACCTGTCTTTCCAATAGAAAATGTTTTGATAAAACCTGAAATGTTTCACCAAAACCTGTCATCTTTGATGATTTTTCTGTGTAGAGAGTCTGTCACTGAAGCCTGTCATGGTAGCAGGGAGGTACAGGGCCTCCAGCAGCAACAGGCTGTGGGTGTCATCAGACAGAGTTTCTTTACTTGGAACCAGCACCCTATAGGTACCCTGACTTGTTAGCCTGTCTCTGTTTTGCTTAGATTTTTATACCAATATGCAGACAATTTCTGGTGTTTGTAGGTACGTTTCTGAAGGTGAGGAGCCCATTTCCCTACCCCGTGGGCAGGTAGGGCAGACAGAATGTTTGTTCCTGGGGTGGGGAATGCTGTCTTGCCCCAGTCTCCAGCATCTTTTCCTGGAGCCTTCACACTCTGGACCTGTTGCTGGTCAGATTTGGTTGTCAGTGGGCCTCAGATAATTAGCAAAGGGGAAAAACAGCTCAAGATTTACTCCACGAGATGAGTGGGGTTCTATGCCTATTCATCCTTACTGAATGTCACATCAAAGCAAGCACTGCATCACTCCCCTGCTATTCCCTTGCCCAGAGCCTCCATTTACATGAGGCATGTCTGCAGCATGCATGAAGGGCAAGGAGCATCTCCCCCACTCCACATTCCCAGCACCCATCCTGGTACTTCTTGTTTTCAGGACAAAACACTCTGGTTAAAATATCTAAGCCAGTCACTTTACCTGCTGTCAGTGCACAGAATTTGTTCAGTTCCTGCTGCCTCTCTAATCCCATGCCTCCAAGGACGTGTAATCAGAAAGTGCTGCATAAAGCTTCTGAAAACAACATTTGTACTTCTAGAATCACAGAATTGTTAAGGTTGGAAAAGACCTGTAGGATCAAATCCAACTGTCAGCCGAACACCACCACCATATTCATCATTAAACCATGTCCTCAACCATATCCACATGTTTTTTTAAGAATTCCTGGGATGGTGACTCCACCACTTCCCTGGGCAGACTGTTCCAATGATTTACAAACTTTTCTGTAATATTTTTTTTCTTAATAATCTACCTTTTCCTATATTTCCTACCTCCCCTGGCATAGAACCATACAATCATTTAGACTGGAAAAGACCTTCAAGATTTCTGGCTTTTCCATAAACATGCTGTAATGAAAACTGGCCTGCAATATTGTGGCCATTACCATTCTATTTCAGGTGCAGGTGAAGAAATTAAAGAAAAACTTGGGAAAATTATAGGGGTTTTGTTTTATGTGGTTTTTGTCAGTTTGTTTTTGCCTTTTTTTTTCTTTTTTTTAAATAAGATCAGTTCCATATTGGGGATTTGATGGGGAATTCAGCATTGTAGAGAAAGTTTCCACCCCAAAAATGGAAGGCAGAAGGCTCCTGATTCCCACAGGATCACCAGGCTCCCAGGGGCATGTCACTGCTCCTGGAAGGGGTCAGCCTAGCTGGGCTGCGGTCCCAAGCGAGGCAGCAGTGACCTTCCCGCAGACACGCTATGTTCAAGCTGTGTCTCGGCAGCCGCGTCTTAGGGCAGCACTGGCTCAGCAGAGGCAGGGCGCGCCCTAAGGTAGGTGACCCAGTTGTCTAGGTCTCCCAGGTTCCCGGAGGCAAAAGAGGCGAGGAAGAGAGCCACTTCCAAACACTTCCCGAGTTTATTTGCATGGAAAGGAGAAAGAAGGGAAATGGCCGGAGGGTCCAGGGTTACATGGTCTTATATGGGTAGGTGGAGACAACCAACGGTCCAATAGGGATGCGGGTGATGGGAGGATCCAGGACACACGTAACCAATAAGAGACAGCTGAAGGAGGGGATAACGATCAACATCCAATGAAGAGAGGGACTTAACAGAACTTTCCAGAGCATAATAGAATATGCAACAAGGTACTTATTAAACATTACTTAAAGGAACCAATCACGAACAGAGAATGGAAGAACACTCTGGAACCAAGGGAGGGGCCACGCCCCAAGACACGCCTGGAGGGCGGAGGGGTGCTGACTTCAAACCTGGGCCTCGCCCACTGATGACCCTTCGCTCTCCGATTCGTCCCCCCAAGAAATGGGAAGGGTGTTAGGAGCCGTGGGCAGGCTATTCGTAGCCCAATGCACCCCAACAGGGGCACCAACAGGAAAAGCAAAAGTCTTTTGGAAAATGAAGAATGCGTGTTACTTGGTCTTTGGCTTTGAAATGGAGGAGTTCATGAGTTGACATGGATTTGTTCAGCTTGGACTTTGCAACATGCCACAAAACAGCAAACTCTGCAGCTGTCTCTACTAGTTTTCCCCCATGCAAAGGTTTGGTGCCCTTGTAGGTGCAGTGACTGCAGGGGCTTTGGCTACTCGTGAGGCTTCGACCCTGGTAATCTGCCATGGCACACCACTTTGAGACCACTTTATTGTACACAATGCATAATATGATACAAAAAATGCTATACCAGGATTCTCAGGTGGCATTTGTGAAACGCTTTTGGGTAGTTCATGTGAAAGCATTACAGAAATACAAGCTGTTCTTGAAAATTTGCACAAGACTTTTCAAGTGTCAGAAGCCATTGGCAGGATGGATTGAAGATCTGGCAATATTAGTGCCAACCGCACACATTCTCAGTGTGCATTCGTATTTCTGATTCGTATTTCTCCCTAAGGAAGTACTTGGCTGTGTTGAGGGTTGTGTTTTCCTCTCTGCACACTCATGCTTGGTGCTTCAGTGGAAGCAGAGGAGCCAGTGTGATGGAGGATTGTACCTTTTCCCTCCTCCTCTGGCTGAAACTGTTAGTGTTGAGAGGGAAAGTGTCCAGTTCCTGTTCTGAGAAACAGCACATTTTAACAATATCTTGTAGCAATTAGAGGCATAAAAGCGTAAATTTTGTTCTGAGTTTACAAAAGTAAACTGCTTTTCCACCACAGTGTTACGCTTTATTTCAGTTGTGTGTCTCATGCTTTATTTTGATTAGGTGCCCCCTTTTTAGCATTGCAGATGGGATGGTGGAGGCTGCTGAGAGAATTCAGTTGGTGCTGGGGTGAGAGCAGGTGCTGGGGAGAGGGCAGGAAAGAGAGGAAGAGAAACCCCCCATGTAAGTCTGTGGGGAAAGCGGGAGAGGAGCTAGTGAAGGCTGCCCTGAGAGGAGGAGGAGGGCTGGACAGAGGAGGGCTGGAGAGAAGAAGTTGGAGGGGGTTGGGGCAGTTGCAGACACTGGTGTTGCAACATTGGAACTTCGAGCAGGCTCCTACAAAAACTGTTTTGGACTTTCTGCTTTTCTCAGTAAACTGAACTGGGCGGCTCTGGCGTGGAGACAGAAAGGAAGAGCCTGTGCAGGATTGGGCACTGCTTATGAGGGTGGGTGGAGGTTTGGGTGAGTCATCGTATCATTTTGTGTCCTGCAGGAGACAGAGCAATGTTTGTATTATACAGAGAGACACCAGAGTCGTTGAAGACAAATATGTGATTTGAAAGTAGCAAATCCTGGCAGAAACAGGTTGGCTGTTGCCACTGTGGTGGTGTTGCTGTTTCTCTTCATCCAGGCACTTGTTAGTGGCCAGGTGAGGCTGAAATCTGGAAAGCCACCTTAGCTCATTGTGCACATTTACTTCCCTCGGGCTGGCCTTACCATGGTTTTCAGTGGAGGCTTCTGTTTGAAGACCAGAGGAAGTTTGTGGCTCTTGAGGACATAGTTTAGTGGTGGCCTTGGCAGTGTTAATTGTTGGACTCAATGACCGTAGAGGGCTTTTCATCCTCAATGATTCATGATTCTGAGAGCGTCCACTGGCCATTTCTGCCCCTACTGGGCATTAGGAACTGCAGTGGCCTATGAAAGGCTTGCTTGGAAAACACTCATCTGAGCATCTGCAGGTCTCTGCTCTCTTTCCATCAGACCTTCCCAGAGATCCAAGGACAGCAGGCACGAGGGATTGCCCAGCAGGGATTTGGCAGACTGACAGGTCCACTGAGCACGTGCCCAGGCACTGCACACACTACTCTCGGGCATTGCTTTTGTTCAGCCTACTACCTCTGAGTAAGAAACAATAATAAAAACATTTCCAGCAGCCAGCGTGGGCAGTGTTCTGTGCTGCTGCTCCATGGGGTTTTCCTGCTCACTATGGGCAGCATCACTGGCACGTGCATGTGTGTGACTGTGCGCACGAGTGTGATTTACTGGCCTGTGCAATGCCACATGTCTTTAAAATTATAGTGCCCGCTTCCTGCTGAAATAATTTCTACATAGAGAGGCTCCTATTACAGCAAGAGGAGCATGGACGTCATGATTTATTATTATTTATGGTCCCAGGGCCTTGTTTATGCACAATGGGTTAGGTGCTCAAGATAGAAATGCCATTATGCAAATGACATTGAATGTCCTTACTGAGCCTAAATAATTTTTGTGTTGGACGATTAAACCTCATCTGTTATTGATATGGGCTGCAGTCGGGCTATTAAAGAGTCCCAACAGTACTTACTCCCAGTAATGGGAAAATTGAGAGGAAGAGGCTAAACAATTGCCTCAAGTGTGCCGTGATTGTCTGGTAGGAGTGGAACATAACGAACCCCCTGAATGGAAATCGTGTTTACTACTTAGGGATAAATAAAAAGAGAGAACACGCAATAAATTGTGCTTTGTGATCTGAATTGGCGCACCAGAGAATCTGCGTACTTTTGATTTACTTATTTGATTTTTTTTTTCGGGGGTGGAGGGGGCAGTGTGATTGGGATGTAGATACTGCAAGCAGTCGGGAAGGATTCCTGCAGTGTGTGCCCCTGGCTGAGTGGCTGGGGGGAGCTGTCCTCCTCAGAGCTGCGCCGATGCTGTGCCGTCCGCTTTGACACAGCTGTGCAGTCACATTTTGATCAGTGTTGATAGCTTATGAATTCCAAAATTGACAAAATTTACAGAAAAATGAGGATAATCCATCTTCCTTAGCAGCCTGTCAGGAGCTGGCTATACTTCATAATCTTCAATTACAGATGCTATTTTCAGACATTTACATGCAGATATTAGAACAAAATGAAAATGAGAAACAAAGAGTGAATGGAAATGCAGCTATTTATATGTATAAAAGAAAAACAACAGGTAAATTCTAGGCATTTAGATTGGATTTGGGTGTCCCTTTGGAAAATCTGAGAATAGCTGCACCCACTTATGAATTGCACTGTGGAAATGTAAAATGTAGTATATCGTTTCCCATATGCAGATAATGTGAAGACTGGGTCAAAAACAGGTCAGTTATTTTGAAGTATGAGGGTAAATGTGTTCATGGCAGGGTGCGTGAGCTAATTCTCACTGCCTTCAAAGGAATGTCTGGGGCTGTGTACAATCCTAATTGGATTTGGGCTAAAATGAAGCACAGCTGTTAACTTTTTATAAACATATATGTATTGTGAAAGGAAGGTTCAGAAATACTCAGTTTAAATTGAGGGAAGAAGGTTGTACCACTGAAATCAAACTGCCATGTTCTGTGAGACAGCAGTGAGCTCAATGTGTCTGAAAACAAAGAGAAACTAGGGTTTGGCCCAAATTAGGAGCGTAAATAACATTTGCTCCAAAGTAGGATTGGTTTTGATGTCAGTAGTAGCCAGTGCAGGGAATATAATGTAAATTATGAAATGGAGGGGTGGCTGGCAGGTGGCAGCGGTGAGACTTTGATATATAGGTTCCCGGGAGCCTTTCCCCACCCCTGGATCCTGCGTGGCTGCAGAGGAGGGCATTAGGCTGGATTTTCCATTCCCGTGAAATTCCAGGCAGAGCAACAGTGATGCCTGTGCAGCTGCAAGAGGTGCTGGGTTTCTGAAAGCCTGGGGAGATTAATTAGAGCTGCTTTGGATTAAACTCTTCGAACCATATCTAATGTTACAAATTTCTTCCCTTTGTCAGGCTGAGGTGTGGTTTTCTGTGGACAGCCTGCCTGGTGTGTGCCACTTCTGCCTCTATTTATTAATTAAAGTACTAAGATGTGATGACTTGGAGATATTTGGTGTGAGGTCTGGCTTGCTGCTGCCATAAGGAGTGAGCAGGGGATGTAGTGAATGTGGTCTGGGGGACAGCACCATGCCTCTCAGGGACCTCAGTGGTTTTCTTGGCAGTGAAGGCTCTTGACACACCGTCTCTGTCAGGAAAGATGGCAGAGCACATGGTCAGTGAGGAGGCACTCTAAGCTCTGAAGCCCCAAGCTGGCACCTTGCACTGATGGTCTGAGCTCCTGTTGAGCTGCTGCTGTTGCTGCTGCTGCTGCTGCATCCTGAGCAGCATCCTGAGCCTGGGGGCAGCTGTGCCAGTGGCAGCAGAACACAGGAGATGTTATTTCATGCCTGCCTGCTGTTTTGATTTGGAAAATGTAGCAGATGCAAAAAGCAACATGTGCAAGTCCCAGTGGACCCCAGCTGACTCATTTTAATGGCCATTTGCCCTGTGCAGCAGACAGCTCGTCTGTTTTTGCTTGGTGCAATCTCTTCAGGAGCGTTGTGAGTGAGATCTTTGCCCCACAAAAGGAATGAGGCTGAAAGGGGATATATTTGTCTCACACCTCATGGGTTGCATCACTGCTGCAGGGCTAATCCCAGCCTGTGGGAGCTCCCTGAGGTTCCCACATTGGCACCCAAGAACCAGGCTGTTTCAGGGAGTGGCCTTGTTCCCTACTGTGTGTCCATCTTTTCCTGACACTTTAGGATAAAATCCCAGGTAAATCTCAAAGAGACAATTTCTGTACACATAGGGTGGGTTGACTTTTTGGTGCGTTACACTCAGGCATCTTCACCATAAAAAAGTGCAGGGTGAAGCTGGTCATGGTCTGCCTCTCTGCTTTACTGTAGTGCAGTGGGTTTGAAAATGGTTCTGAAACCCTCCTGCACACCTCTTCTTTCCATTTGCCTATCATGTCCACCCCTCCAAAGGGATTAATAGTTAGAAATAAAGCTTTTGTAATGGAGGTGTATATGCAGAAACCTTCCCGTTTGCACTTTGCAGAGAAGTCAAATTGGAGGGACTGTGCAGACCCTGCTGCTGCAAGAGGAGTTGTGCTGCTGCCAATAGGCACAGAGATCACTCCTTCCCTCACCACTGCAGCCACTCCCCGCAGCTCCTGTGTGCCAGAGCTGAGGCAGAGCAGAGTAGGATAGGGCAGGGGAACACATGAGATCTGGTCTTGCTCCTCCTTTCAGTTTGTCCTTCTCAGTCTCTCTTTTATATATTCCTCGTTTCTCATGTCTGTGTTTTCTCTCCTCCATGCTATGGCAGTGGTGCTCCATGCTGATGAGACAGTGCGTGGTACAACCGCAGGCAGTCATTTTTCAGGTAATTTCTAGAGTAATGAACACCTGTCTCTTGCTTTTTCACCTACCAAGCAGAAGGTCAGGCTTCCTGCTGCACAAGGAGGGACCCCAGCCATGACGGTCATTCCGGGCTGTTTCTCACCAGCAGGGGTGCCAGCTCACCAGTGCAGGAGCCAAGTCTGAGATCCCTTCTGCTGCTCCCACCCCAGTCAGCTGGAGAAGCTCTTGGGGAGGGTTGGCAGGAGGGTTCAGCAGGAGGGTCTCAGTGGGGTGAGGGGCTGCTCCAAGAGCGCTACCTTCCCCTGGGGTTTCCTTTCCTCTCTGGATGGGGTGCCTGAAAGGAAGAGATCTGCCTGGGGGAATGGGAAGAGGAGACGCCATTGCACCCCTCATGAGTGGTTCAACACCCAACACTGTGAACCCACAGTGTCATCAAGGCTTTTGCTTTTTCAGGGGGTCCTAGAGTCCCCTGGCCCCTCCATGGGGGTGAGGAGGGCTGCAGACAGCACCCATGGGCTGGTTTTAGGGTGAAAGCTCCTATGCTCTGCACCCCTGACTCTCCACTCCTTGAGGGCCAGAAGATGCCTCTGTTGACCATCACCTCCCTGCAGCACCTCTCTGTTGGCAGCACCGTATTTCCTTTTCTGCCCACAGGCAAGTGCTGGTCACTGCCACTGGGCCAGCCCAGTGCTGGCTGTGACCCCACTTCTCTGCAGTGTAAACTGTAACTGCAGAGGTGGATGCGATGTGAGGGGTCACTCCTCCACTGGGACTGCACGAGGAGAGGGGAGTCAGCAATCACAAGGGCTGCCCCTCAGCCTGGGCTTGTTCTGCTTGGATGCTGGAAGCAGTGGTCAGTGCTTGCTCTGTGTGGCTGCTAGTATTCACCTGATGGTGGTTCCAAGGAAGGATCTGGGCACAGCAAAGTAGCTGGAAAATCCCTTAAAATTCCATTGTTCCTACCTCTGGGTAAAGTTGCTGGGCCATTGCAAAAGACATGAAGCTCCTGTGTGCAGGAAATTATTGGGACCAAAAGCAGGGAAGGACCCCAAATCTCCATTTTGCACATCTTCAACTCATGCCTTCCCATTCCTACCACAGTGCTGCTTGGCTATGGGCTCTCCCTCCACACTGTGCTGAGCAACTGTAATGCTTCCAGTCCCTCCAGTCTGCAGATGTCGTTTCACGGTTTGGGACTGTGCTACTGTATATTGCTCCAACTCACTGTGGTGCAGTGACACGGAAGAGCACAGGGTACCACTGTTGTGACCCTTGCCAGATTATGCTACACTCTGGTTGCTGCTTGCTTGACACTAGAAGTGGTCAGTTTCTCCAAGCTCAGAGGGCTACTCATGGCTCGTTGGCATAGTGCTTCCAGGTCATTACAGCTAAAACTCTTAACTCTGGTCCTGTTTATCCCTGTGTCAGTTCCTTGGACTCCTGAAGGGTAGCAAGCTGTGAAGTTACACATTCCCATGTCTGAGAATTTGCAGTTGAGGGCTCAGGCTGGTTCCAGTTGGATTTGTAGTTTGGGATGTGCACCTCCTTCCTCCGTCCCCTCATGTGACCCAGCCCATGGCAGGGGTCCCATTCCAGCCGCATGCTTCCTCCCACACTACAGGCGTGCACCTATCACTTTTTAAGTGGGAAGCCACATTCACACTCTGCCTGTTGGGAGTGGTGGATCAGCACCCCATGGGAGGATCCAAAGAGATTTTCTAGTCTTGATATGGTACGGTTGTGGCTCTCATAGAGCAACACAGGTGAAATCAGGCATCCTTCCCCGGGGATTGGTGTGTGCTCTTCTAGAGATACCAGAAATACCAAACAGCAGCACAAAAGGACAGGTTTTTCCTCTGCTGTGCTACCAGCCCACCCATGCTTTTGCATCACCAGCTGCATGGGATGTCTCTGCAGGGCTATTGTTTCTCTGATGTTTTGTCAGATTAGGGTTTTGGAAAAAGAAAAAATCTAGCAGCGTCTCCGTATGTGCATGTACCCTGCATAGGGGAAAGAAAGGGTTGGAGACTTAGGAGAACATGGAATGGTGTGGGGATGTGGAATGAGAAGAAGGAGCATTGATTGATTACACTTCTAGGAAGAAGGAAGGCTGGGACCATTATTGGCATTTTCTGCCGAGGAGGGAGGTTCCCAGGGCTATCCTCTCACAGGAGCAGAAGTGGAGATGAGTTAGAGGTGTGGGTGTCTTTGAGGCAGTGGTGGTAGGCAAAAAGGGCTTAGTCCATGAAGGCAAGGCAAAAGTGAAGGCACAGAGGGTGTTGGAGGAGGAATGAGCTCAAAGGACTTAGGAACAGTACAACTTTAATGCAAAGGTTGTGTAGGATCCTAGGAGACAAGTCAGAGGACTCTGATGCATCGGCTGGATGCAGGACAAGGCTGGCCAGCAGCTGGTCCCTGGTAAAATGTATTTTGCATGCTCATCTGCAAGAGGTTTGTATGGGGGATCCTTCAAGGTGACAGGCTGTACTCCTGCATCGTGCAGGTGTTGTCTGCAGAAAAAACATGTTTATTACACAGAACTGTTAATACAGGATTTACAGGATTATCCATGTAAATTAACTTCTGTTTGAGTGAGACCTGAGCTAGAGACACCAGCACATATTCCTGGCTAAAGTGCTGAGTTAGCGTCAAGCACCAGATTGAGTGCTG
This sequence comes from Aleadryas rufinucha, assembly GCA_013397815.1. Taxonomy (NCBI): domain Eukaryota; kingdom Metazoa; phylum Chordata; class Aves; order Passeriformes; genus Aleadryas; species Aleadryas rufinucha. The sequence goes on along the minus strand of VZTH01001250.1, from coordinate 72,443 downwards.
GGTTCTCAGAAACTTGCAGGAAGGAGAAGGTTGTGTTCACTCAGATCATCTTTTGTGTCCTTAAGAAAAAAAGTTAACTTATTTTGATGTCACATTCCTAGAAATGTTCAAGGCCTAGTTGGATGGGGCCTTGAACAACCTGGTCTGGTGGAAGGTGTCCCTGCCTGTGGTAGGGGGTAGAATAACTTGGTCTTTAAGGCCCCTTCTAATCCAAACCCATCTGGGATTCTGTGTTTTCCTGAGTTTGGTTTTGGTTGCTCAAAAAAACCTCCATGAGATCCTGGGTTCATCTACATTTCTTCATCTCTGCACGGCTTCTGCATTGACTTGATCTTCAGGAACTCGTTAGCGATTGGCATCACAGTGGCTGCTCTTCAGTTTACCTGTTCCCATTGCAGTTCTTCATTTGAAGTCAACCTCCAGTTGTTATGGGCATGATTGCCATCTCACAAATAAGGGATTAAAACTTAAATTGCAGATGGCAGGGAAGGGAGAACTTTGAAAGGAAATTTCCCAGGTTTGTGGGAATGATCCTGACAATAAGAAATCATTGAAAAAGGGCAAATGAAGATAAGCTTTGTGCCATGTACTTATACATCCTCTAGATGCACGGATTGGCTTCCTCAGCTGTAGAGTGCTGTAGCTACGGAGACTTAAACAGAGTTATAGGACACAAACACTCTGATTTCTGAGGACCTGTGCTTGTTTACCATAGCCTCTTTCAGCTAACGAGATTAAGAAATTCATCGGAAATGACACAGCATCCTTACCACAGTCAGGTGATTTATTTTTAAATAACTCGGATTTAGAAACAGTTAGCTACAAATGCATTCATTAAGCAAACATGTATGTGTACATACCTTTTCTTTCCTGTGAGATGATGAAGAAATGCAGCATTCCCAAGAAATGGGAAATGGGACACCCTGTTCCCACCTTCTTGTTACTGCATGTCCCCTCAAGTGCCAACACTGAAATATGGAGAGTATGGAGGTTAAGAGGCATGAACATTTTTCTCTAGCAAGAAAGTGGCTTGCACTTGGCAGTTAATCTACAAATTTTCCTCTTTGAGGAAAGCCTTCTGACATATTAATGAGTTTGGCTTTGGTTTTATAGAGAAAACCTATTTTGGTGTTCTCCGAGAACACTGGTGATAAGCACAGACCCAGTTATTGAACAGTTTGAATGTTGGAAAGCCCAGTGTAAATGGGCATTGCCTTTAAAACTGGCTGAACTAATGATTTTTTAGTTCTTTATTGTATCTACTTTCTGTTGCACAGGCAAAAAAAGCTCTTGAATCGTAAATTTATTGTCACTAAAATGCCTTTTGTTTCTTTTTCCAGGCAACTGAATACTCAGCCATGGCCTCGCTAACTGGTGGATTGGATGACATGAAGGCCAATATAACCAGCCCTACTTCTGCAGATTTGGGAGCGAGTGTTCCTGGGCCTCAGTCCTATCCTATTGTCACAGGTAAGTGATTTTCAAACACTGATAAATAGTGTGAATTGTCTGTACCTTCACATTGCATGATGATGTCCTTTATGGAAGAATTATGTCAGATGTGGAATCATTTGCTCAAAAAGTCTCTTTTTGAATGTGATTTCAGAGGAGCTCTCCTGAAAGTCAGCTGCATGGCTTGTGTAAATCATTTGTGTTTGTTTGTAGCTGACAGATAAAGCATCCATCCCTCTTGTTCAGGAAAGGATGTGCCCCTCCACCCCAAACGTACATCCTGAATACCAGCACATCACTGAAAAGCAGAATTCTTGCCTCTGCTTTTGGGCTCTGGTGCTCATTTTTTATAAATGCACCTGGTATGTTTGACTGGATGGAGTTTTTATGACAGTTCAAACTAGCCTGAATTTTGGATGCTCATTTTATACCATTTCTGAATTGTACCTGTGCACTAAAGCTGAGCATTTAAATGAAAAGCAAAGGCTGTTTGCTCAAGGAATGCCACATCATCTGCATTTATTCAGCAGGCGTAGATCAAGAGTTAAGGAACAGCTAGAATCTGATAAATGCTTTGGTCACCTATTTATTTGGGACTGACCCCGTTGCTTGCAAGGAGATTGTCCAAATGGTAGGAAATATGAAACCGTGTCCTGAATTAGTTGTGCAAATCAGAAAAAATGAGGGCTTTTAAAATTTAAGACTCTGTGTTTCATATGAATGTTACCTCTGTGTGTTACTGCTATGTCTAATCGGTGCAAATTTCATTGGATTTTCTCTGTTTTGGTAAAGATTTGATTTAATTCTTTATTTTGTAGCTACAGTGGAAGATTATACTGTTTTTTGTATAGTATTACTGTGTCTTTAAAGCCTTAAAATCTCATCTATCAGAGGAGCAGTTTTGGAAATAAGTGTTGTCACAAAGTTGTAGTAACCCAGTACAGCATCAGTCTTCAGCTTTTCTTGACATAGTTTAGGAGGATTCAAAAGAAATTGGAGAGTTCAAGAAATACATGTGTACCTTGAAGTGGCAGGGGAGAGACTTCTTTGAATACCTGTCTGGTTCTGGATGGGTGGCTTGAGTGGTGGACTCATAGATAAGAAAGGGGTCTAGGGGTGGATGGATGGACATAAAGAGGGACTTCTGGAGATGTGTGGCTTGTAAGAGGTAAGGAGATAGAGCATTGATACAGATATATCGATATCCATCAGGAGCCCGTGCTGGAACCAGTGTTACGTAATATCTTCATCAGTGACACAGACAGAGGGATCAAGGGCACCGTCAGCAGGTTTGCAGGTGACACCAAGCTGAGGCTGCAGTACCACCCCTGAAGGACAAGGTCATCCAGAGGGACTTGGAAAAGCTGCAGAAGTGGCCCATGGGAATCTCATGAGGTTTAACAAGGCCAGGGTGCACCTGATGCTGCATCTGGGTTTGGGCTACACCCAGGATTGATCCAGGCAGGGGATGAACAGACTGAGAGCAGCCCTGGGAGAAGGACTTGGGGGTGCTAGTGGGTGAGAGCTGGCCCTGCCCTGGCCATGTATGCTGGGACCCCAAAGCCCCCTGTGCTGGGCTGACCCCCCAGCGTGGGCAGCAGGGGAGGGGGGATTCTGCCCCTCTGCCCTGCTCAGGTGAGATCCCACCTGCCTCCAGCCCTGAAGCCCAGCACAGGAAGGATGTGGAGCTGCTGGAGCCAGTCCAGAGGAGACAACCTTGCTGATCAAAGGGCTGGAACACCTCTGCTGCGAGGAAAGGCTAATTGGAATTGTTCAGGCTGGAGAAAAGAATGCTTTGGGGTGACCTAACTGCAGCCTCTGTTGTCTTCTAAGGGACTGCTCACACAGGATTTACACCTGGCCAAAATGAGATTCAGCCAAGAGCTGTTGTTTTGGCTGGTACATCAAGCAGGATGGGGTTTTTTTTACACTGGTTTAAGCACTTCTCTGATATGTCATGTTGCTTCTGCCTTAGAGTGTTGTGATCTGACTGATCACATTTTTTAGAGTAAAACCTGCTACAGAGGTGATGCTGCAAAGTTCAATATGGATTTCACAGAGGTTCTCCCTGTGATGTTACCTACACTTGAGAAAAAGTTCCAAATGTTAAATATGCTAGTTCTCCTCAAGAACATGGAGCAGGCTTTATGAACAGCAAGTTCTAGAAAAAACCTGCCATCAGTCTTAAATATGTCAGAGTGACAGCTACAACAGAACACATTTTTCAAGACAGTGGGTATTTATATCTTTAATTTGACAGTGCTGCAGAATTTTTTGTCAACGGCATTCATAAAACTTAGATATACATGAGCATATCAAAAGTCTTTTAAAACCTATGCCGTTTGACATATTTTTGGAGGAGGTTGTCTACCTGCTATACTCTCATTTTCTTTCTTAACGGCCATAGGAATTGTTTTGAGCTGGTCATGCTCTGGAAGCGCCCAGAAGTCCCCATCAAGATCTGGGCCCTATAGCAGTGGACATGTACTGTATGCCTGAGTCATGCTCCCTACTCTGAGGCTTTCCTGAGGAGCTGAAAGGGATGTGCAGGTTGTCAGGAGCAGGAAGGTTTCAGTAGCAAGCTGTGCTTTGTAATGTGCAAAGCATGTTGATTACAGCACACCTGGTGGTGCATTTCTCGCTGTAGTTCTGGACAGATTTCTCTATTTTCTCCCCAAATTTCACTCATTTTTTCAGTCACAACTCTTTTCCCAGCCTGTTTCCTTGGTGGGACAGGGAATTTGGAAAAGGAGACACATTTATTGACCCTATTTCCTTTGTAAGCACAAGGTGCATATTGCCATGGGACTTTCATCTGTGGTAGGTATCTCTAAAATCAGGAGCTGGGAAATGATGTACAGCAGTGGTTATGAGCACAAGGTCAAACAAACATCTGCAAACACACCACCTACTCTGCCTTCTCAGAGCTTTTTTTTGTGGTCTGTGGTCTGACCAAAGCTGTGGTAAAATCCAGTGATTGGTTTACTGTTCTGTGGCTGGGATGGGCAGGGGTTGATAGGCAATCGATAAGGCAACAGTCCCTGGAGGAAGGTCAGCTTTGCATCAGCCCCACTTCACTGGTAAGGCCCTTACTCATGAGAGAAATCCTGCCAGAACCACCTCCTGGTCCTTGGCCCCACTCTGTTCAGAAGAGCCTAAGCCTCACACATCCATGATGGCATTTCCCATGTGAATTGCTCCTCACTGGAAGGGGAATGGCCAGCCTTACCTCTGGTCTTCTCTTGAGATTCAGGAAGGTGCGTTGCTTTTAATTTCTTCACCTTTTCTTTGAGTGTTTCCACTCTTCCTTGTTTCATACAGTCTGTCCTGTGGTTTATGTGAACAAACTCAGAGAATGAAGCTGAAAGCCTTGGGGGGCAACATGTTTTAGCTAGGTAGTGTGTTTCCACCTGTAAAAGTGAGGGTTAATTAGATAAAAGTCTACCAAATGTCCAAAGTCTGTGGCTGGTGGTGTTAATGCCTTGAGGTCGATCTGACTTCTCTGTTGATGTTCCAGACTATAAGCAATTTTGTAACAGCTTCAGTGTCATGAGACCAAGAGCTGCTTAAAACACTGGCAAATGAGTTGTGATATCCAGAGCAGCTTTGGTGGGCAACATCTCTTCTACTGGGAACTCTGCTGGTTGTGTGTGTGAAGCAGAGCTGTGAATGTGATTGCATGCTGTTTCAACACAGAATAGGGCTATTGGTAAGGCTGAAAAGTGAGTAAATAACTTGAAATATGAAAACCAAGAGTTTGAGCCAGGAACACTTTCCACCTTTCTATAGTTGTATCATCTCTTGTTCAAGCTTAATCATTTTTTATGAGAAATTGTGCAGTAGTCTGGGCTGCCATATCTGAGCAGAACTTAGTCTATCTTATGTTGTCACTCTTAAATATGTAAGACTGTAAAAGAATTTAATGGAAATAAGTCTGAGAACAGAACTATGATTACAGTTTTTCATTGCTCTTGTTACCAGGTTGTGGTGTGGGTGGCAAAGCAATGTTGATATTTGAGATGGCAAAGATCCTCTGCAGTTGTTGGTAGGAAATGTAGTATTTCTCTCTCTTAGCCAGCTGGCAGATCAAAATATATGGGATAGATCTTGAAAATTAAAGGATTGCTTAAACATTGGCATTCGTGCTAGTACTTGGTGGTAAGGAGAAATATAGTGACAACTATCAGTACCGCTTCATCCACCACCTCTGTTGTGTTGTGGACCACCAGTGAAATCTCTGACTAGAGAACCACTTGCTTTCTTTGCATTGTTTTTATGCCACATTAAATAGTAAGTTTAAAACCCCCCCTTCCGTCACTGTATGCTGCCACAGCCTGTAAGTGCTCTCTCCATTTAAAAGCCAATGACATAGGCCCAGCACACTGCTGCTGTTGTCAGCAATTTCCAAGCAGCCTGTGAATGTTACTAATTACCTCCAGATGCATTTCTCCTGCTTTGGCTTGCAGATTCCAGCGCAGTTGGTGTCACTTTAAGAGGACAAAGCCATGTTAAACTGATATCTTTACGTAGTTCTCCAGTACTGTGCTGGGAGTGGATTGATGAACCCACAGCAGCCCGGCTGTGTCCAGCAGCGGAGTCAGTTTGTATTTACAGAGCCAGGAGTGGCTGTCAACCAGCCTCACCTCACCCAGGGGCAGAGAAGCATGATTAACTGGACTGGGGTCTGATGGCAACTCTATATCACTCCATCAAAAGAAGTGGCACAGAGCAAAGTGTTGTCAGTGGGCTTTTTGTCTAGCACATGCTGGAGTAGAGGAGCCTGGTCTTCTTCCGTGCTGGGACAACTCTATCACCCTTGGTTCACCTGCTCTTCCTCACATGCAGGGAGAGACTGAGACTCTGCCAAGTAGGGACAGGTTATGTCTTACCCTCCGCATTCAAACTTGCATCTGCAGCTTGGAGTGTTACGTTCCTTGCTCTTTTGTGCAGTCAGCCTTGTAGACAATGGTCCTGGAGAACCAAATCCATGGACTTTGCTGCCCATTTTGTATGCACATCTAAAAGGTGAGAAAAACAGAACAAGAGCAGGATCAGAGTCAGTTTATTGTCTGGAGGGATGGGGAAGGAGAGACATTCTCAGTGGCTGTAATCTTGGTTACCTGCTCTGGCTTTCATTGCTGGACTCTGCCGCCAGACATAGGTGATCCCAGATGTGAGGCTGAACTGAACATAGAGCAGACTCCTCCACCCCCAAGAAGATCAGCCTGACCTTTTCATTACTGTGGATGTATCCAACATCTTAGGTGTAGTATATTTTGCCAGGTAGTTATTCACAGGTGGCACAGATCTTTGGCTAATGCAGGTAACAGGAGTATGTTTAACAATCCATATTCCTGGAATTGTGTTCAGTTTTTGTAGTTAGGAAACACAGATGCTAAAATGGGATAGATGCAGGCCAAAAGATAAAATGTTTCTTGCTACTGTTCTGCAGTGACATGTTAGTGGTGGCCTCTCTCAGGTGGCCTCTCACCATATTTTTCCTTAGGACTGCTCAGTCTCATCCGCTTCCTGAGTCCTCATGCTACTTTGTTCATGCCATTGTGATGTAACTGCAATTTATGAGCCACTGTTTTGCCAGGTTTTGTTGAATGGAAGGTATTATTGGTCCCTTCTGAAGCTATGCATGACATGGTGGAACTGCAATTGGACTGGACACTGTGCCAAAATCAAATTGCCCCTGAGGACTTTAGCGTTTTCCGCAAGTATGAATTCTGATGCCTTCAATAGGAGGAAAGAAGTCACTGCTCTAAAGTCCCAGGCTGATCTCTTGGCAGGATTAAACACTAATATATTTCAGCACTTAGCCCAGTGCCATCCAGGAGGACTTCTTGGTTTTTTTAACAAGAAAACAAGTGGCAATAGAATGCAGATCACTTCCGGAAAAGTGGTAACAGATCTTTCTCAGCCTGTGGATGGAGGATTCCTCTGAGCAACCTTAGAAACCAGCCTTTGGCTGGAGGGGTCTGGAGAAACCCCCCTCTCTCCACAGGCTAGGGCTTAGGTATTGAATTTGGACTCGACACCTAATTTTTTGCGTAACCAAGTTAGCTGGGCTGGGTGAACTCCAGAATTGCTTTCTAATCTCAGCTGCACCATGTTTCTGTGGTTGGCTCTGTACTTCCATGCTTCTGGGTAGGAGCTGCGTGTCATTGTTTCTTTGGTGGGATTGTGCCCAGGGTGGCTCTAGGACAGCCTGCAGTCCATGTTACTGGGACCACTGGTACCTTCTGAGGTTCTGCCTGTACCAGATTGGGCATGAAAATGGACTGGGCATAAGTGGGTAAGGAAGCTTTCTCATAATTTTTTTTACTTTTTGTTACATGAGTTTAAGGGAATAGATACCACAAAACATGGAAGGAAAGTATGGATGTTTTGTTTTCCTTTGTTTCATTTTTTGGGGTGGGTGGTTTTGTATCTTTGTGTATTTTTCATTTTTTTTCAGTCAGAGTCATTTAGGTTGGGAAAGGTCTCCAAGATCATCAAGTCCGACCATCAATCCAGCACTGCCATGTCTATGATTAGCAATGTCTCCAAATTCCTACATATCATTTAAGTCCCTTCAGGGACATTACTGCTGTGGACAGCCTGTTTCAGTGCCTGACAGCCCTCTCAGTGCAGAAAATTTCCCTGATGTCCAATCTAAGCCTCCCCAGGTGCAACTTGAGGCCATTTCATCTTGTCCTGTTGCATTCTAGTGATCAGTAAAGATACCAGCCTTCAAACTCTTTCCCCTGGGATTCTTGACCTGACTGAACCTCTCTGATGAAGACCATAAGGGCTGTGTCCCTCAGGTAATGGGTGGGAGAGCATAAGCAGGAGAGAGGACATTGGGGTTGTGTAAACATCTTGAAATCTGGCCTATTTCTTTCTATGGCTTTGGAAATTAGGTGTCTTAGGGCTACACAAGAAAAATTAAGTGTTCAGTCTTAATAGTTTGTGGTGAGGTGTGTACATCCTGGTAGAATATTTAACCAGTGTGGATAGGTGAGGTGGAATGTGGTCACCAACTGAACCCTTTGGTCAAGGTCTGGGTGGCCCATGAAGGGAGGAAAGGCTGCCTTTCTGCGCCAGGTCCTGACTGGATTCTGGGTGCTCATCCCACATCAGAACAAAGTCACAAACTCTTTCCAAGTTCCACCTTCTCTTTAATTTTTAGTTCTGCTATGCTTAAGACTAAAGTTTAACTCTGCTCTCTGAACCCAGTGCTGCCAGGAGCCAAGGAAGGAATGCTTTTCCTCTGTCTTGTGACTTATTTGATCTGCCTTTTGTGGACCATTTTTGATGGTCGTCTGAGAAACCTAAGTATTTTTTGTGTCCAGCTGAAAAAGAATGTGACATTAGGGGCAAAAAAAAGCTCCCAATACATGCCTATGAGGAATACATAATGAAATAAAACTTTTCTCTCTTTTGTGAACACCCGATGAAGATTACTATTATTTTAGATGTGCAAAAATGTGATACAGGGTTAGTATTTCATTAACAAGAAGTAAAAAAGTGCCTTAATAATGATGGGAAAAGCACTGTGATATCTGCTGGTGGCAGGTCCAGGCGGAAAAAGAGGGTGTTTATTTTAATTTGTATGTTGCTGTAGTCAAAAAGAATGAACCCAAGAATCTCCTGTCTAGTTGATTCAGCAGTTGTAGGTTGTTTATTGTCATGAATTCAGGTCTAAATCCAGATCTTCCTGACCGCAATGAGAAACCTGGCTTCATTAGGAAACCCTATTTGTCCCTTAAATGCATTTGCTACTTTGTATTTTAAGAGTGACTGGGAGGAAAGGGTTGTAAAAAGATTTGGTGAGGAGGATGATAGCTCAAGTGACCTTGCAGCTGGAAATGCCAAGGCCTGGAGAATAAGTGTGGAAAAACATAAAGTATGCTTTATATCCTCTGTCTTTTCTGAGAAGGAGAATTTCTGTGTAGAGATAACGTAGATGTTTACAGAGACTTGGAGGCTCTCTCCCAGACATTCTTGAGCTCTCTGTCTTGAGAGAGAGATCAAAGCAGAGATCATAAAAGCACAGAGGAAATTCACAGCATTGTGAATTTCTGAGGTGTTTCAGAAGCCCATTTATATGTGAGGCTGGGAGCAGGCCACACACTTTTTGCCCCTGCTAAGATGGAATAAGCTTAGCAGTGTATGCGTCCTTCTTGTGCCAGCATGGTGATGGAATAAATCTGCTCTTTACACTTCAGCTGTGGATTTTGGCCACCTTGGTTACCTGCATATATTTGATTCTCACAGTGACACAGCACTGGCCTCTCTTTGCTGATGTCTCACCATTTAGGAGGTCTGTAGCTGGTCATCCCTGTAGTAAGATCTCCACGTGGAAAGGAGAAAACACCTGCAGAAAGTGACTTGTCCAAAGAATTTCTGAATATAAAGTTAGGGATCCTCATCAGGATATGCCTGTTTCTTTCTAATGGCTGTGGAGGGAATGAGGAGTGCTTAGTTTAAGCTGGACCTGCGTAGGTCAGATGGACTTGTCCTGGAGAGAGAAAAAAGGGTCACCCGAAGATCCTGGAGAGAATTGTTATCCAGCTTAGTCAGCAGCAGTTTTATGGCTGTGCTTTCACCAGCTGACTGAAAGGATTTCAATTATTTTGATTTAAAATTAAAAAATGTTTGCATTTTTTCAGTGAAAAGTTGTTTCAATTTGTACTTCCTGTTCCAGCTGTCTGAAATAAGAGTAATGTAACTTTTTCACAACTTCTTCCTCTCTTTTTTTCTCCCCTCCGATCCCTATCTTCAAATCAACATGAAGAAAGTAAAGAAAATATTTGGATTTGTTAGTACAAATGTTAGTACATTTTCTTCTGGAAAAATGCTATCGTTTTTTGTTGTTGTTGTTGTCTGCAGCTATGTTTTGGTCATATAACCTGTCCTTACCTGGAAATGTTGATCTATGTTTAAACATGGAACATAATCACAGAATTATACTTTAACTTCTGTGGAACTGTTTTGAAGTGCAAATTGGTGTTGGTAGATGGATGGTTTCTAGTGAAGCATTATGCTAAGATTTACAGCTTAGTTTCTACATTTAATAGATAAAAGTGCAGATACATTTTCCAATAATCTATCCATCACTCACAATAGGATCTGCCATGTTAAAGACTTGAAAAAAGCCACATAAACTCCTGTGGAAGGGCAGCCAATCTGAAAAACAGAAGTGTCATTTTTAATGAGAAGACAGAGTCTAACTGCGACACTGTTGAGTTTTTCCATTTTTATGAATTCTTATCTTGCCATTAAAGAAGAAGTGCATTTGAGAAAGCAAACAAGGGCACTTGTACCCCACTAAGACCCAAGCTATTAACTGCCTCTTTTGATGATGTACAACCTGACTCTGTTGGGAGTTTGGCTGTGGATTTAAATGTTGAATTTAACTATGGTAAACATATTTTGGTGCAAAGCATGTATAATAACAATTTGCATTTACAGAGCATCTTTTACTTAAGGATTTTGTGATTAATTAATTAATTCAATCTGTTTCCCCCTGCCCCAAATACCACTGTGGTATGGATAATAAATACAATTTTAAATCGAGCCGCTATAGCAGGAGGATTAAGACAAGAGGGTTGTGCTGCCTCTGTGCTGGTCCTGATTGTGGCAGGCCTGGGGTTTGTTCTGCAAACATGCTGAGCAGCCTTGTCTTGTGCTCACCCTGGTCTGAAACACCCTGAAAATAAAGGGATGTCAAACCAGATCCACATGGCAGGTGGAAAGTGCTCTGCAGGCTTCACACAGTGTCTTGTGCTGGTGTTTGGGTCCTGGGGATGCTCACGCAGCTGTGCCACCCACCGCCACGGCAGCTGGGGGCTCAGGTGCTCAGGGCTGGCTGGCAGCTTTAGGACATCAGCGGCCAGTTCAGTCCACAGGTAGCATTTCTCACTGCCATATAAATGCTGAAATCTGTTGTAGATCTCCAATTTGGAAATAATTGCAAAAAAAAGGGAAATAAAAGAAAAAGAAAATAAAGGAAAGCATTCTAATTAGCTTAAGTGCTTCCTTAATTGCTTTTTTTTGGCCTATAGCAATACCAAAACATCTGAGAGTTTCTGTGTAAGCCACTGAAATGATATTTCTAGGTGAGTAGAGGGATGCATTGGCATCTGTGCATCTGCACATCACAAGAATAAAATCTAGTGGCAATGTGAGTCAGGCTGCAGGAGTTGCTTCTAGGACAAGGTAATTGTTTTGATGACAGTGGCTGAAGACCTCTGAAAGATATTGAGGAGCTGGAATGTGTCCAGTGAGAATAGTGGAGCTGGGGAAGGGTCTGGCACACAAGTATTCTTAGGAGCGGCTGAGGGAGCTAAGGGGGCTCATGCTGGAGAAAAGGAGCCTCGGGGGGACTTTCCGGCTCTCTACAACCCCCTGACAGGAGCATGGAGCCAGGTGGGAGTCAGGCTCTGCTCCCAGGGAACAAGGCACAGGACAAGAGGACAGGGTCTCAAGATACGCTGGGGAAGGTTTACATTGGATATTGGGAAAAGTGAAATGTATCTTCAGTGAAAGGGCTGTTCAAGCCTGGCACAGGCTGCCCAGGACAGTGGTGGAGTTGCTATCCCAGCAAAGATATACAAGCCATGTGGATGTGGCACTTGGGGACATGGACTACTGGTGGCTTCGGCACTGCTGGGGAATGGTTGGACTCGGTGATTTTAGAGAGTTTTTCTGACCTAAACAATTCTGTTATTCTGCCATTGATGATATGTGGCCTTAGTTGGCTTAATATGAATTAATTCTTAAATGATATCTGACCATTTGGGAAATTCTGTGTATTTGCAGTGAATTGACCATGAGTTATCAGACCAGCAGTTTTGGGAAGTGAATAGAGGGAATGGTAAAAGAGACAATTTTGGATCTGTGTGCACCCTTGGGCAATGGAGAGCATGCCAGGAGGCCACTTGCTGTCTGCTGTGTGCTCACACCTTCCTACCATCCCCTAGAAATGGGAGCATGCCTTAATTTTTTTAATCTAGGAGAAATCTGGGAGAAATCTAGGTGAAACTTAAGAGGATTCAAGAAAGAAAAAGTGCAAAGTGTAAAGTGTTTGAAGTCATGTTTTAATAATGCCGCAGTGTATTTTTTTGAGGAAAGTTCTTTCTTATGTTCTCTATTCTTTGAAAGAAGAGCTCTTCCTGTAGTTCTGTCCTTGGAAAACACTGTTAGCCAAGAATAGAGATTTTATACGCCTACGCTTTTGTTTGGGGGTTTTGTTTGGTTTTTGTTTGTTTGTTTGGTTGGTTTGGTTTGGTTTTTTTGTTTGGTTTGTTTTTTGGTGGAGTTTTTGTTGTGTTTTTTTTTTTTTTTTTTTGTAATGGACAATTGCTTCTTTATTATTTCATTTTACATTAAGGCCAAAAATGTGTGAATTTTGGGTTTTGTATAATTTCTCATAAAAATGTTGAACTGTAATTAAAAAAAATGCAAAAAGAAAAATGAAGTAGAAGAAAAGAAAAATGTCACTGGCAATTCGTCAAAATACAAGTTGCCTGGCTTTGAGCTGCTTGATGGAATTGGCACATCTACCAGCAGTGAGGAATATCACTTGTAGAAATCCCAGAAGTATCAGCAGGGATGGGGACTGCCTGTGCTGCCACAGACTTGACACCTGGCTTGGGATTTTCACACAGATGTGGCTCAAAAGTGGATTCATTAAAAAGAGTGAAAGGAGTTTTGGGGTCCCTCTGGAGTTTTCCTTCTTTTCATTGTATGTTCGTTGCAACAATCTGAAATCCTTGAGCTCAGCCCTCTGATGACATTATACCTTTTCTGAGTGCTAACTTCTGAAAAAGGCTCATGTATCAGCAGTATCCCTCTAAAGAGGGATATGTGGGTTATCCCCTCCCCATCTGGCTTCATCTCTGGCAGTTGAGGGTCCAGACCTTGTGGCCTCCCCAGATGTGAACATCCTCCTGGGGGAAGGATGGTCCTGGACCACTGAGACTTTAAGGATTGCAGGAGTATGTAGGGTGTAGAAGAGTGTGGTAGGGAGGCAGAAAGTGCTGCTACAGCTGCACTAATTGCAAAGTCCATAAGAGGTGGGGTGATGTGGAGGGCTGTGAATGAGACTCTCTTTGTCAGCAAGTCAGGTGTTCATTGCTAAACAGAGACCTTGTTTTTGCTCCTTCTGTCCTTGTCAATATCATTATAACTATGGAATATGGACACAAGCTATTCCCAGGCATTGGTGTAGGTTTGACCAGGTCTGGTAGCTGTTCACACTGGAGTAGAATTGTGTCCTGTGTTGCTTGACCTGTGTATGCTAGCCAGTAAACATGCACAAATGCATCCAGGTTTAGCTTCGCCCCCATGCTGATGTAGACAGCCAAGCTGTCTGGGATAGGCACTGAATGAGGGCAAACCATGAACCAATCTTGCTCAGCCAGGGCTTTGCCCAGCCTAGCCTGAGTGACAGAGCTGCATCCGGCCCCTGAGTTCTCTGGAGAGCATTGCCCATCTCTCCCTGTGGAGCTGCGCTGGGGATGGTCATCATAGGAACAAGGGAACACTGGCAATAACAGGAACACATGGGACATACATCACATGTGTTGCACAAGTGGTACAGGGTTGCAGATCATACTTCTACTATGTGTGTCTTTGCCTGCAGCTGCTGAGGCCACACCAGGAGGTGCTCCATGGATCCCCATGTCCTGCCTCAGAGCATCCCCATGGCTTTGTCCACCCTAGAGTGACCAGTGTTGATTCTGCAGTCAAACGTTTGACCAACAGAGGTACAGGTGGCTACTGTGGCCTCCCACTGTAAGGATGCAGACGTCTGCAGAAGGCACACTGAATCTTTTGGGGACATGCAGAGGTGGGATCATCACCACACGGCCAGCTGCACCTTGTCCATTGTATAAGGGTTCACGGCTGCATAACAGGCTTGGGGATGCACTGCTGCATCCTCACTGCTCAGGAGCCAGATTTTATCCATACTCTGCTGGGGTCTTCACTACCTTCGAGTCTTGATATCAGCTCAGTTTTTAATGAGACATGATCTTAAGTTCTTAAGATAAGAGTAGGATATCATTGGGCCCTATTGTTACAAGCATAAAGCAGCTCTGTGGTGCTGTATGTGATACTGCCTCCCCACCCTGACCAGCACATGGTGGACAGGAGTGCCTATCTTCTGTGCTTGGCCCTTTGGAGAGATGGAAAGCCACTGCTCCTGTACATTGTATTAGTCAAGAGTTTGTAGACAGTTGAGTTACTTCTGTGCTTTCCTCTGCAAGGCACTGTGTGCAGACCCTCAGCAAAATGCACCCTTTCAATAGTGGCTGCTCCGAGGTCTTCTGGCTGCAGCTGGCCTCTGGTGCAGCAGGGGAGGTCCCTCCTGCTGGGCGGATACATAATGAACTTGCAGTCCTCATGGAGGGGAAGGCACCATAATGGTTGTGGACATGGTGTCCCACCAGCACTAGCCTCTGTCATCACCTTCATTCCTCTGTCCCCACTATGTGGCATGAAGAGGTTGTAGGCAGCAGGGATCAGCAGTGGCACCACAGGTCTGGAGAGAAGAGGGTAGTGAGTGTAACATTTGGCTATCCCTCTGGGACACTGTCCCAGCCTCTCCTCCCAGTGGACCCATAGGGTGGTAGGGACACCCGTCAGCTTTGCTCAGCATCACATATGCCCTTCAGAGAGCAGAGCAGCTCTGCCCCCATCATCAGAAGTGCTGTCCTGAACGTACTTCTTTCTCTGACCTTTGTAATTATTCCTGTCCAATCTTTCTTCATGTTTTCTTTTAATTATTTTCCCCTTTCTTCTCTCCCTCTCTTTTTTTCCCCCTAAAACTCCAGCACTCCTCTGTGGTGTATTAAGAATGTGAGTGAAATTGAAGGCTGGAACATCTCAAGTCTTTATGATGATGAATGACTTTCACTGCCAAACCTTTTATTGTCTGTGATTTGGAAAGAAGGGAAGCTGATTTATTGTGGCCAACTGTCATGCCATTTAATACAGTTATAAATCCTGGCACCATGACAGCCACTGTCAGCTGGGAGTCCCGTCTGGCCACTCTCCTGCCCTACTTTTGTCCACAGTCGCTGTTTTCAGCTGAGGAGCAGGCAGGGGAATATGTGAGTGGAGAGCTCCCAGCTGAAGGGTAATGGCTGAGGATCAAGCAAGCCCCAAGTGTCTCACCCAGACCCAGGCAGGCTGCACAGCCCCCAGCTCTTGGGATGGGTGGAGATGCCCCATGGCCCTGGGCAGCATCCCCCCATCGTGGTGCTGGCACTCATGGGTTGCTTCAGTCCTGCTTGAGTGTGGCAGAAGGGGAATATCACACTGGTTTAGAGGAGATCCCTTTCCATAATCCCTTCTGTTGTTCTCTGGTCTGAACTCACTGGAGGATGCTTCCCATAAAGTAATCCATACATTTGTTATTTTCTGAACTACATAGTGCATCACCTGAGGTACAAATCTCACTATGTTATGAGATACTATCTACCCACTAGAAAGCTCTAAAAGAGGTGCTACTTGGAAATATGAATTTGGTCCTACTTGATGGGGCAGATGAAAAATGCAATTTTGTCTCAAAGTGATTTCAAATGAGATGTTTCAGGTTCCTTCAACTAAAGAGAATAAAACATTTCAAACTTGACAACTGAGAATATTTAGTGGAAAATACTGAAACCCCAGGATGTCAGCATTTCCATAGCTTCACTATTTCCATCACAGAATCTGCGTAAAGTGCCTGATTTCAACTTCTCATCTTATTCCAGGATAAAAAAAACATTACTGAAATATCAGAAAAATAGCATGTAGGTTGTTAATTTGGACTTTGTTGAACCCTAATTAAGATGTAAAATTGAGGGTGTAAATACTTCTTTTGTGTGGAGTAGAAAACTGCTCATGACATTAGCAATGATGCTTGGATTGGAAATGCCTCCATCTCAGATAAATTCCAGATGCAGATCATAAATATTGATCTTTGTGAGATGAAAAATTTCAGCATGGGTGTAACGTCGCTGCACAACAGACTGGTGGAAGCTGTTGGATTTTCTTTTCCTCTGTGCTTGTGTAGCAAGCTGAATAACCAGTTGTCAGTGTACTCATGTCTTCCTGTTTCTGGATGCACCGGCAGGTTGCTGGGTCGTGTTCACCCATGTCAGTGTTGACAGGGCTCCCCTGCATGGGTGGGTGTCTGTCTGCATGGGAGCAGGTAGCACAGGGAAGCCCTGGGTCGCCTGGCATCTGGCTGAGCATGGGCAGCCCCTAGCACTGAGCCTGGCTGGACACGCCACAGCCCCGAGCAGTGACATGATCTGCCAGAGCATTGTCAGTCGTTGCGTGCTGGTGAGGGCTGCAAGGGTCTGGCTTGGCACCAAAGGGATTCCCACAGAGGCAGGTTTGCATGGTGCTTGGGCTTCTCCTCCTGCTCTTGCTGCTCCCAAAAGCCCTCTGGATGTCACTGCTGTCCTTTGCAAGTTAGCTGGAAACCCACGTCCTCCCCTCTCACCTGGTTGCTTAGCTCGATCAGCTTACCTGCTTTCCCACGCATGGCTGGGTGTCTTGAAACTGGCGATCATCTCATCCCACCCCACCAGGGCATGGCAGAGACGCGGGGCTTGGCAGCCTGAAGGCTTGCCTGGATTCTAGTACCCTTCCCAGGCCACCCCTTGTAGTTCTCAGACCTGGGGGCAGTGTTGCCCCAGCTACCAGGCTGGGAGGAGGAGGTGGGCTGCCCTGCCCCTCCTGATATGATATGCTATGCTATGATATATCATAGCATAGCACAGCATAGCATGGTCATACAGATGCTTTGGAGCAACATCTGTAGCAGCAGGGCCTTTTCCTGCAGTTCATGTCACAGCACAGCATATCCTAGGTAGTGGCAGCCCCACTCATGGTGGATGGGGTACCAGGTCATCAGCATTCTCAGATGCCCTTCATGAAGTGGCCGTGGTGGCACATGGTGGTCCAGGGGCCATCTCCATGCTTTTCCTCACACACTTCCTTGGTGCCTGGGAAGGTCCCAGAGGTGACTGCATGGCCTGGTGTGGGCCCTCTGAGTTGTTTATGGACAGCAAGGTCTATTGGCCAGGTCTACAGAATGAATCCTGAAGATCAGAGCCCTGCTGAAGGATGCTCTCCTTTGGGAGTAGCGTCTGTATTCCCAGCCTGAGCCCAGGCTGTGGACCCCAGGAATGTGCGGGACCACTCCTCAGGGCTGGCATGTCCCTTTTCGTAACTGTTAAATGTTTGTTAAGTGGGCTGAACATGTGGAGTTGGAAACAGTCTGGATTTCCATTTCTTGACGAGGCAGAGGCTGGAGGCCAGCCACCTCTCCCCATACATATCCATTAGTTTTTGGGAGCATCCATGCCAGCACAGTAAAATGCTAACAATGCTGCTTTTCATACTACAGGTCCTACTATTTGGTTTTTCTCTTGTAGCTCCAAGGAGTTGTGTGGAGTCCTGTTACAATGAAAGGAGTTTGTAGTTCTTCACAAACTGATGGTAGTTTCCTTCTAGTCTTCTTGATTGCGAAGAGAGCCTAGAAAACACTTTCTGGGCACTTGCAAAATCTAAACAGTGGGAAAAAAAGGGAAAATGTTTTATTTAAACACCTCTTGATAACTCAGTCTCCCTCAGGATTTTTGTGGGGTGTTTGGCATCTAGCTGTGCATTTCCAGGAACAGGGATCCCCCAGACCACATACTTTTCAAGCTGCTGATCCTCTTGGTCATCCTGCATCTTTCCAGCAGCACAGTGATTACTGTGGAGACAGTCTCACCAGGCCTGCTGTGCTGCTCTTATTAGAAGTATTGCTGTGCTGCAGAAGGAAAACAACAATAAAGGGAATATGTTGCTTCTGCATGCGTTAAGAGCACTGATCAAACCACATGAGATCCCATTTCAGACATAATGTGCATTGGAGGGCAAAATTAGATTGAGGAGTAAATGGAGCCTAAAATTTCCATAGCTTTATTCGTCAGAAAGCTGTTTCATTGCGTGGTTTAATTCTCCTATTTCTTTCATTCATTGCATGTAGCGTGCTGGCTAGAGTACATTTCAGAAATAACGCAATGAAAAAAACCCATCTTTAATTTGGCAGTGGTTGTGAGGTGTGTAAGGCTGTTCAGATCTAAGATATGAGGTGATATGAAATGCAGAAGCATGTTACTCAGCAGCAGAAAACCAGCCAAACTAGCACTTTCTACATTTTAGCAGGAAGAGGTGTTTTGTTTTGGAATTGTTATTTTATATTTTGGCTTTTGATTTTGGTTTCTTTTGCATTTGTTTAATTCTAAACTCTTTAAAGTTGGTTTTATTGTTGCTGTTTGAAAGTTGTATTTAATTGCTGCTTGTGAATTACACTGCGTGATGAATGGCACTTGACCAAAAAGTAACATTTTCTAAGCTAAGATCTGCCATGAGGGTAAGCCCATTATTTTTATGTGAGATTTCTTTTCTCTCTTCTTTAAACATGTCAGTTTGACAGGAGGAGGCTAACTGGCCTCTCAGATAAGTAGACACATGGTTTTTTTTTCCCTTTGTAGGCAACACTTGATGTCATTTCCAAACTAATGCAAATTGCTGAGGAGAGCACTTGGTGTGCAATGAATCCCTTTTGAAACATTGAAAACTGCAGATCAATATAGTTGCCACCAGTGGTACGACCAGAGCAGGAGGACAAGCCCATATGTCTCCATCCCATGGACACCTTTGTGTATCCATGCTTCCAGTCTGCATTCCCTGCTCCATTTCTTTTCCAGAACCTCTGGAAGCTTGCTTGGCTTCCCTCATGCTGCTTTAGCAGTTCCCACATGCTAATTGTCTGCAAATTTTGCCTCTTCCTGCCTTGCACAGTGAGCCATGGAAATAAGGGGGAGAGGAGCCAATTTCAGACAGTTTTCCAGTGAAAGTTGGACCAGACCTGTAACCCAGTTGAATACCTCCATCAGTTTCAGTGTTATGTAAGCAGAGGCTCATCTTTCAGATCTTGACCACCAGAAGATCCCATCCTGTCAGAGCCAGAATGAGCTGCCTTCCTCTGCTCCTGAAACTTAGTATCTGAGGAGGTGCTGCTCCTCCACACTGGTGGAGGGGCTGACCCTTGGACCAGGAGCCACTGGAGGTTTATCCAAGTTTGGGCTCTTGGGTCCTTGTGCCCCTGTAGCCCTTTCTGTGGGTCCCTGCTGAGCACATGCAGGATGCATCCTCCCTTTTGGCTGTGGCAGGACCCTGCAGATCCAACAGCTGTGAAAATATTCAAAATGTTTACTTTATTCAGGTCTATTTCATATTAAAAAGAAACCAAGAAAACCAAACCCACAACAAATAGACAAGCAAAATACCTCCATAAAAAACTCCAGATCTGAAGAGAATTTAACAGCAGAAACTACTAAATAAGGTAAAACCAGCCCAGAGCAGTGTGCTCTTCTTGGTTTTATTTGGGACACTTTTTGTATCTGTCCTCAGTATCTTAAATTTTACATAGCAAAATGATTCTAACCTTGAAAATGAGATTTAACATTTTTTTAAAAAAGGAAAATCAAAATGTTCTAGCATCCTCAGAACTTTTTCCATACACACCCATTACCTTCTTGGAGTTAAAATGCCCAAATGAACAGCTCTCTGCTTGCATAAACTCCAGGTTTACACAATTGAAGCTGTTGGGGCATTTCTCTCTCTTAGGGTAAAGGCTTCATTATGAAAGATCTTGGCTGGCACTGGCACAAAGGCAAACATGACATGATGTCTGTGGTCTGCCACCTTCTCCCCACTGTGTGTCTGTTTGTCCCCTCCTTTGGGAGGGACTGTGCAGGGATAAGCACCTGTGTGGGATTTGCAGGCTGTGCCAGGCAGACCCAGCCTCCCCCAAATAACCCCCTTCTGCAGGGTGCCACTGCAGCTGCTGCAGGATGCCCCATGCTGCCTGCAACCTGCTGCTCCTCTGCTGTTCTTCAGGCAGGTGTGGGAGGGGAAGGGTCCCACAAAAGGCATTTAATGGATCATGTGTCCTCCTACAAGATCTCATCATCCTTGCACTCACCTCCATCTGCCCTCCCTTCCTCTTGGTGTCCCCTTGATAGATGAAGTGCCATAGATAAAGTTGTGGTGGTGTGCACATGTAATGTGGTGGGATCATCTCCATCGTTCTGCCATGCATCCCCAGGCATCCCTGCACTTCCCCATATCCCTCCACACTCGGAACTGTGAGCACCTGAGACCTAGGCCATGCCTTGCCCTGCCCCAACCACTGGTAGGCCTGCTAGCCCCACAGTGGGCTCACTGAGAGACCTTGCAAGGCCTGAAGATGTCATTTATCATGGGCCAGGGAAAGGCTAAATTATGCTGATGCATTTTAGTGTGTGGCTAGTTGTTGGCCACACAAGAATTAGGGTAGGGGTGGGTTCTTGCAAAGATGTTGTCTGGCTGGGGTATTTTTCCCTATTCTTCACACAGATGTCCACTCCAATACGTTGTGAATGTGTGTGTTGAATGAAGTGGTCAACCCGTGGAATTCTAACCTTGCGTGTGTTACCGGAGGGACAAGAGAACCAGGTGGACTTTGAAGATCAAGGTGGATGATGGTGCAGCTCAGCTCAGGTCCGCAGACAAAACTTTCTCATCCTAGCAACCCTAAAAAGTATGTGACAAGCTGGAATATTGAGTTGTTTATAGGGTGCAAGAGCTCTGTAGCTGCACAGAAGAAGGGACAGGAGTTTCATGCAGCAGCACAAGAAATATTGTCTGGAGGAGATGGTACTGAGGGAGAGCACACTGTAGCTCCAGGGCTCTTTCTTAGGAATCACAGGGAAAACATAGTGGGATATTCATCTGTACTTCTTCGCTGCATTGTTGCTCTGACAGAAAGCATCGTTCTTCCTTTCTTTCTCTTTTACCTGCCCTGGCTCTCTTTTAAAAGTGTAACTGGGTCAATGGAAAGAGTGGCAGAGATACCTGCTATGAAAGGCAGCTTTGGACTCCTCTAGATGTCTGCTGCTGCTTGCAGATGAGGAGAAAAACAGACCCACATCTGCAGCCCCTGTTTCAGTGCAGTGTGCTTAATCTGAATTTTATGGCTCTGATAGCAGATTACGGTGCCACTGTCATGAGCCCTTGCAGCCCCAGTCACAGTGGACACTGCGCATTTCAATATCTCCTCCACTAATCTTTCCCCCACTGCTCCCATTCCCTGGCTGCTAATTTCACGCAGGCACTTAAACATGATGGATAATTGTGTTCTGCTTATCAATGTTTAATTTAAGGGCTGTTCCATCTGACCTGAATGCCCTCTGCAAGAGCTGTGCCTCATTATTGATTTCATGGTCATACCTGTGACATTACCTGCTTTGTAGGAAGTAGACTTTGACATTCCTGTGAGGCTTTGGCAGCCAGAGCTAATTGTCAGAAGAATAATCGAGTCAGCAAAATCATTACAGGTGATCTGTATGTTACCACTGTTTTATCTGCCTCTAATTAGGTGCAGGAGAGGTAACTCATCACAGTAAGCACACCACACTGGTTTGATGTCCACAAATAAAGCAAGATGAGCACAGGAGGGGAGTTATTCATTAACAGCAGCAATTCAGTGTGTTGGAGTCCTGTGCTGGTGACATCTTCTTTCCCAGTGGAATGGCATGAAATGCCATACTGCAGGCATCCATGAGATACAGAGTCTGAGCCACTTTTGGGCAGGACTGAATGTTGGGGCATGTGCTCAGTGGCTTTGGACCCAAGGCAGTAATGACTGAGCTGCTGCTGTGGAGCAGTATTTCGTATGTGATAGAACCAGACAGCTTTTTTAAGACACGTCTCTTGTTTGGGTACTCCACTGCCCCATGCTGCTGCCCTGGGCACACCTGGGTGATACGCACATGTCCCCAGGTGGCAAAGGGAGCAAGAGCCAATTGATGGAACTCGTCAGGTCCTTTTTCTGATAACAGAGTTGTGTATTTGACCAATACATTTTCTTTGGGATAAGAGTTGAAACAACCAGGTTAGCGTGATCAAGTCCTTCACTGGGCAGAAGAAAAAGAGCTTTTATAAGTGGGAACTGGATTTTTCAGAATAAAAGTCAGTGCTGGTAACCGGTTTAACTGAAATAGGCTAGAAGTCTGGGCTTGCAGCCCAGAGATGAAGTGGCTCCCAAAAAGTGTCTCTGCCGATTACTTTTTTTTCCCAGTGTTAAGCAATGGCATCCCTTCCTGTAAGGCACCACAGCTTCTTAATATCTGGGGTAGCAAGTGCCTGGCATGGCAGTACAGCTGTCAAAGCCCACCAAAGAGAGAGAACATTTGCAGGCTCCTAGGGCCAGCAGTCCTCTGGGGTCCTGGCAGCAGAACAGCATCAGTGCAGGTCCCTTCCTCTGCCACCAACATTTGCAGGGACTTGATGAAGGAGGTGCCATGTGACAGGACGAGGAACACAACCACAGGGGGGGTGTCATCCTCCGCCCATCGCAATGTGGAGTCTTAGAGACCATGCAAGGTCATTTTGAAGACAGCACAGTCTAAAGCCAATTTCTTCCATCTGGGAGGCCTTTTGGAAGTGGTTTATTAATTCTGCCGGTGCCCTGCTGCAGCTGCTTTGTGGCATCCCTGCATGAAACCAGCATAAAGATTCCTTGCATGCAGAGGAATGCAAGGTAATGCCTCCTCCCTGCCAGGCGAGGAGCTGTAGAACCCCAGACTGAATGGGATGGCGCTTGGAAGCACCTGCCCAGCTCATGGCACAACTCTGTGGGCTGGTGTGGAAGCATCTTCTCATCTCCACTTTGCCTAGTGCAAACCTGCATTTTTAAACATTGTTTTATGGAAAGACATGAAGAGTCAGGTGAGGCAGCAGGCTCGGTGGGAATCTTGGGGGAGGGCTCTAATCTGTGCTGGTGGACAGGTCTATGGGGGATCTGATTTGGGCAGGGATGGAAAGAGTGTGGATGCCTGAGGTGGAGCCTAGGGCAATGCTGGTCTCTGCTGGGTGGAGCACTCTGGTGCTGGGTGGTACTTTGTGTAATTTCAGACAGGCGTGTGTGCTACCTTGGGTGGCCTTTTCAGATGGGCTGATGTCTTGTAATGATACCTGCAAGGAGAGTGGGAATGCAGGAGGATTCACCGGCACCGCTGGACTGGATTTCCCAATAATGCTGACCTATTGGTATTGAACCTCTGACTCTGAAGAGGTGGCATCACCCCATTAACCCAGAGCACTGCCTCATTCTTGACCAGGCTCCTGAGCCAGTGGCAATCACACACCTGCTGTGAGCATGGGGCAGGGGGCAAAGGCCTGGCTTCCCTCGCTGCAGACCATGGTGCATCTTGGAGAGGAAAATCACCAGCCCCACTGATGGTTCTGAGACTGTGGCAAAGGGGCTCTGTGAGCCCCCTTCCACCACCTGAACCCCCTACATTTTCTGATGTATCCTTTGCTGTAATTAATTACATGTCCAGTGGGCTCATTTCTTTCATACTGTTACTGACAATCTGTTAGATAAAGGGAAAAAATGCGTTGGTGCCCTGTGGTATTGAAAGTGAAGGGTTTTCACACTGTCAGGGTAATGAATTCTGTGCGGGTTTGAAGCACCTGAGCTTGGGGGAGTCCTTGTGTCATGTGTCTGGGAGTGACAACCCCCAGTGGTTAATTACTGCCATGGATGAGAGGTGAGCTGATAGCAAAATGAGATAATTTCATTAGTAGTTAAATTTGAAGTTAATTGGATTCACGTTTACACACAGTAGTGTACAAAGACACACTTGGAAATGCTCTTTGCTGCCTTTTGATTTTTTTTTTTGAAAGGCAGATGAACTGAGGAATGGTTCTAAACTGCTCCCTCTTTTTTTTCACCAGGGTTTGGAGACAGGAGAGTCCTTTGCTGCCACAGGCTGCTCTCTGCCCTAGCCATTTTGTCCTGCAGCGGGGAACATTTGCTGATGCTCAAGGGCTGCTTGCCTCATCTGTGCGGGGGTTGCTGCTAAACTCTGCTGTAGCTGGTGGCAGAATTTCTTCTGTGGAAGAATATTACTTACTTACATTTTTTTTTGCAAAATGATAATTTGTTTTCATTGTGAGTGTTGCCAGCTCCTGGTGAATGGAGGGACGGACATTTATTGACTTATCATCTGCGTGCAGAGCCTTTGACATGTACAGGGGCATCTGTAGCAGATGTTTGCTCCACTCCCCACAATGACAACACTGGTGCTCCCCCTAAAACATTTCCCCTCTGGAAATAAGATGAGTGATGGGTCAGCCTTGCCTTGAAGGTGTTCACCAGGAACCTGAAGAAACCTGGTGAAGCAGTCTCTGGAGGAGGTGATAGGGTAAAGGAGATGGCAGGGTCCAGGCTAAATGGGCACTAGA
Source organism: Aleadryas rufinucha (assembly GCA_013397815.1). Lineage (NCBI taxonomy): Eukaryota > Metazoa > Chordata > Aves > Passeriformes > Aleadryas > Aleadryas rufinucha. Next base: position 47,654 of record VZTH01001250.1, on the reverse strand, counting down.
GCTGCTGTGTGCCCCTTCTGTCATGGAGGTGTGCCAGTTTCAGGTCAGCAGATATCACTGAAAGTACAAATGCTGCTGGGGCTATCAGCCTCTCCATGAGGAGGCCACTGGATGCAAGACTCAGAAAGATATTTCGGTACTTGGAGCTTAAAAGAGGTTGGCAGAGGTTGTTGAAAGAGACTGTTGGTTACCTTGGAAAATCCTGCTCGGCTCTGCTCTAGTTGAGCTTCTCTATAGACTGGAGCTGGCAGCTGAGCTGCTCTGTCCTGCACAATACCAGCCCAGCAAGGCAAGGAGGCAGCTCTGCCCCCAGCTGCTTCTTCCCCATCTCTAACTTTAGGTGTTTAAAATAACCTTCAAAAAGTACAGGACAAAGACATTCAGGAAAAAATACATCTTGAAGGACCTTGGTCCCTATGTCTGTGTCACCCACTGCTAAAATGTAGATGTTCATTTCCTCTTGAGTGCATTGCCTGTATGAGTAGGCAGCATCACCCTGGAGCAGAGGCTGCTTCTCAACCTCTCTTTGTACCACGTGGATTAGTGTTTTTCTCTTAAATCAATTCTTTTAGTGCAATTGAAGCTTGCAAAAAAAAAATCTCATAGTGAATGGGATGCTCCAGTCTTTCTGTATTCATGAAAGCACATTGGATGGAATTGACAGGATGAGGTGGGATTGCAGCACTTGCAGCTATGCACTTGGTGACCTTTGGCCAGTCCCCTCAGCCTCCTCTCAGGCCCTCCCTGAGACTTAGCTGTGGGGACCCTACTAGGAAGATCTGTTGACAGATGATAGAATATTTCATTTGGAAATGGGATGTAATGGAAACCAGCCCAAACCTGTGGAATAGATCATATTTACTGAGGAGCAGAGATCCTACTTGTCATACTGTCCTTAGTGGTGGAAACATTGCTCAGTGCCCTTGACATTGATCCTAATCATTCTGGCAGTGGCTTTGGAGAAAGTGAAAAATTTGTAATATTTCAAAATATACAAGTAAATGTCAAGGTTTTTATAATAGCTATGGAAAGTGAGGAGTGGGGAGTAGTCACTGTGGGGCAGTTTGGGAGGGGGAGCTTGCCCACAGATCAAGGCACCTTTAGGACATGACGTGTTGTGCCATTCTCTGGTGACACCATACAACCAAGGAAGGGAAGAGTCCTGGTTTCCCTCATGGGTCTCTGGAGGGCTCCTAAATGGCAGTAGTCAGGCTGTGAAATGTTCGTCTGCATTAGGGACAGCCCTTAGCTGGGTCCCTGCCAGCACTGGGGGTGAACTTAGCTTCTGTGACTGACTTTACATAGACTGCAGATATTTTTGTATTCTCCAGACTGCAGAGATTACATAATCTGCGTTTAATTTTGTGTGGGAGAGAAGGAAGCAGGGCAGTGTTGAGGGGAGAACATTTTAATCTAAAATAACCATTTTCTGCCTGCATTGAATAATTAGAATTCATTATGCCCTTCCATAAGGGATGTGACTTCTCACTAGAACTGGAGAACAAATTAATCAATTGTTTTGAACCTTAAATTCTTTTAGGATGTGAATGCACCATAAATATTCTCTAGAAAGGGCCTGAGAGGAACAGCTTGCATCCCGATTTGCAGATACTGAGTGCTGAAGAAAGTGGGGCATGTGCTAAGAGATCACTGCAGCAATGCTGGAGTTTTGGCATGTACCCCTTTATCTGAGGGTAGAGGGGAGGCAGCCTTTCTGGCCATGACCTAGAGATTGTGAGCCACAATTTTCAATAACTTATGTACCTGTCTCTTGTCTCATCAGATGAAGTCTCATTTTTTTAAAGATATTGAAAAAAGGAAGCCTTTAAAATTTTATTTTTAGATCAGTTAAAAATGAAATTTGGGCTCAAAATCTCTACCAACCAAATACAGTTTTACACAAATGGTTTTGGCTTTTGGACACATGTTCAGTTTCAATCTCTCCAAGCTCTAGAGACCTGAAAAAAGTACACTGTCTTAAAACCAATTGCCTACAGAAAATAATGTGAAAAAACCAGAATCTGTGCATTTTTTCTTGTCAGTGGTGCTAAAACCAACAAAGTCACATAACCGTTGCTGACCCAACACGCTACCTTTTAAGGAAGGATCCTGACTTGTGCTAATGAGCTGTTTTGGGCCAACAGGATCTTGGAGCTGACTGGAGCCAGAGTAGTCTGTGTTCTGTAGGGGCGGTTGGAAGAGTGGAAGCTCATTCTTTGGGCCAGGTGCTTCATTGCAGCCCAGAGTCCCTTCCTCTTAACTGAGGTGCACACTCAGCTTTTCAGAGCTAAGCTCTCATGCAGTGCTACTGCCTCTGAGCTGTGTTTTGGATCTGATGGACCCTTCATTTCCCCCTGGCCTTGGAGGAGCCCCTTGGCAGGCTGGTAGAGATGCTGGCAGAGCCAGGGGATTGGGTCGAAGGGGCAGGTCCATGAACTAAAGTGGTGCCTGAGTAGTGTGTGTGTGATGCTCACACAGGGAGGGGATTGCAGCACCTACATTCAGCTGCTGACCCAGCCATGGTGTTGCAGGGGCAGAGCTACCAGGCACCTGTGTGTGTCTTGAAAGCAACTTCTCCTTGTCTAGGTGTTCTGCCCAAGGATGCCATGGCAGCCCAGAAGAACATGAGTGGGCTCCAGGATTTCCTCTGGGGTGAGGGATGGATCTGCCTGATGAGATCACAGGAACATCCTTTTCTTCTGGAGTGTCTCTTATGGCCACAGCTGACAGTGGTTTACCCAAAATCCCACTGTGGCAGCTGGAAGAGATGGTGACTATCCCAGAACCTCCACATGGGAGCACGGTCCAGGCATGACTGAGGAAACACTTCTGTGGCACTGTGTGAGCCATTGCTATGTGACCTCCTGTCTTTACACTGCCAGCAGAAATGTCCTCAAAGGTGATAGGAGCTGTGCCTGGGAGAGGGTGAAGGAAGAGAGGGTACCCCAGACTCCTGGTCCAGGGGCAAAGAGAAATGGGGGACATCCTGTTGCCTGCTTTTGTGGGGTTATTTTTGTGGAAGTCCTGTGGGTACTTGAGTAAAACCCATGTTTCTGTGGCCTAAGGAAAGAGGAGTGCATCAGGTTGTGTCTGCAAATCTGACCCTTCATCTGGCACTGTGACAAACTGTATTTTAAACCACCTTCATGTCTCAATGTCTTGTGTTTGTTCCTTTTCTTTTTTTAATGCTTTAATAAGAGATAAATGCCCTGCATTGTATTTAGATCTCAAACAGTCTCAGCCTGTGCGTGTGATTTTCTAGGGAGTTTTCTGGGGAAATGTGATTAAGATCTGTGTTATTTCCCATTTCACTGCTTCTGAGTTTACACATCTAAGCTTTGGAGGAACTTGGGAATAGGGGTGAGCAGCTAGAGTTCAGGCGGGTGTGTTCCTCTCCCTGCAGAGCTCTGCTCTTCCCCTTCCAGTCTCGCACTTCATTGGAGCTTTGTGGCAGCTTGTAGAGAAAACAAAACTGTGCCTGCCCTCCCTGCCAGGCTGGAAATCCCATGCTGGTCCTCGCAGAGCAGTGATGACAAATGCATGGCTGTGTCTCTGTGTGCTTGGGGAGATGTAAAACCATGTCTGCTCGTCGCAATGCTCACGTGGTGATTTGTTGGTTTGATTCCTCAGGTCGCGAGCTGGCAAGTACAACCCTCCCAGGATACCCTCCACATGTCCCTCCTGCCGGACAGGGCAGCTACTCTGCTCCAGCGCTGACAGGAATGGTGCCTGGTGAGTCTTCAGAGTAGGGGGGAAAGAAAAAAATGAAAGGAAAACAAATAGCATTTCAGGAGAGGAACATTGCATGCTGTGAATGTTCTGTGCTGAGGTGAGCACGAGGCAGAATCCACAGTGCTGAAGGGGACGTGTGGAGATCCTGAGTGAAGTAGGACCAGGCTCCCCAGCACAGGCGGCTGCATAGCCTGCAGAATGCCAAAGCAAAGCATTGGCATTGAAATGCTGAAGGAGCTCCCAGCCTCCCTTCTGTGGAGCCTGGAGATTGCTCCATGTTGGGCTGTGCCAGGCTCTACTCACCTGACTGAGGCTTTGCTCTAACTCACCTGGCTTCTCCCAACGCTGTCCCTCTGTGCTGTCCCAGCGGTGAGGTCATTGGCCCTGGGGGCTGGACATGTCCTGACCTCAATCTTCATGCAAACCTGACTCATGGGGACACCAAGTTGTTCCCAGGACACGGTACTTCTGTAATTTCCTTCCCATTTTGGACCCTCGCAGTCAGAAATGCCAGGTGGCATGAGCCAGCTGGTGGCTACTGCTTGCCTAGCAGAAGCAGGGGTTGTGTAGGTGCCTGGGGTGGGCAGAGCAGGTTCTGCAGGTATGTCACATCACTGGTGCCACCCTCCAGTGCTGTTGGCTGCAGATCCGCATGCAGTCCAGCATAGGACAGTGACGTCCGGGTGCTGGCAGCAAGGAGTGGTGGGGCCACAGCACTTGTGTCTTTTCTGGGGAGTTACCAGCTCTTTGGGAGCAGCTGCCAGGGTGGGTTGGCAGAGCTGCATGATGTGGGGCTTAATGGTGCTCAGCCAGAGGAGGTGCAGTGGGGGTTTGGTGATGTGGAGTCATCTGCACTGATTTTCCCAGGTAATAGATTTTATTTTTAACTACATATAGGCTTGTGTGACCCATTATATTGAGTAACTGCACTGTTCCTCTCACTGGTTCCTTTAATAACAACCTTCTGCTCCAGCTAGTGTGAAGGTCAGCTGCAATTCCTGTAGGTTCTCCGTCTCATTTAAGTGAGAATTTGCTAACTAGCATCCAAAATGCCTTCTCAATCCTTCTTTGACTCCTGTCCTTTGCAGGACCAGTCTTAGAGCCTTGCTAGGGTAAGCACCACAGTCCCTGAGGGGCTGACAGTAAGGCAGGTGACAGACCCAGTCTGGTGCCATTGGCACATTGCTGCTTGTTCCAAAATGGCCAAATTGTCATGCCCGAGCACAGGCATGTATGTGTTTGTTGTGCCAGCTCTCAGGAATTCGTCTCAAGACCTGCCTCTGCCTTGTTCTAGTTTTTGGAGCCTTTGGTAGAAATGTGCTTCCTTGATAAGATTTTTAATCATTAGCCATTATTTTCTGCTCGTAATTAAGCAATTGTGTGAGTTAAGTGCTTAGAGACATGGGAGAAATGTATACATGATAACACATAAGCAGTGTTTTGTTGCATGCTTGTTGCTACTGCCGTTGCCCCTGCTGATGTGAGTAAACCCGGCCCTTACCACGCTGTGGGTGTTTGTCCCACCTGCTGGGGTCTGTAGCTTGCTTATGGGGCAGGGGAGACCTTCACACTCCCTTGCATTTGTAAGATGTGTTTAAGATTTGTAAGGATTCAGCTTCGTGTTCCATCCTTATCTCTTCTCCAGCCCCTGTGCCACTGCTCATCCTAACAGGAACACTTTTGCCTCCTGCCAGCCCCAGGTCCTTCCTTATCTCTCCCACAGGCAAGGATGTACACAGGAACCTGTCTCTGCTGCATCTCCATGAGATGTTCAAACACATGCTCAAAATTTCACATCTCCTTCCTTTCTGGCAAAACAAGGGACTTGCATATCAGCAGTGAATTTCCATTTTTATGTGGCTTGTGAATGTCTGCCATGGCAGAGAATAAACTATTCAAAAGCTTTTCTCTGAAGGAACCAAACAAGCAAACACATGGTTTGATTTCAGTCCAGAGCTTTAGGGACTGAGAGCTGGCATTGTCTGAGGCTCCCATGAATGCATTCCCTCTGCAGGTCACTGGCACTGCAAGCTTCTCCTGCCTTTCGGTGGCTGTCATGCTGTAGAAGTGATTGGAAGGAGCTGTCTGAGCTGTGCTGAGGTGCCAGCACCCACAGTGCTCTGATGTCACAGGGCACAAGTGAAATGCCACAGTGGGGACAGATGGGTAGGTAGGTGGGAAAACAAGTGGCTGGGTGGTCAAGCTCAGAGTTAGTGGCTAATGCCACACTCCAGCTGGGTGCTGGTACCATGCATAGAACTGCAGGGCATGGCTAGAGGCCTCTCTTGGTTTACAACTTCAGCCACAACTAGGAGAGAGCCCAGCTCGTCAGGTGTTCAGGGGATCCCAACCTGCATGATGCCATCAGTAGGCTCCAGAGCAGGGCAGTGATGTGGAGGCAGGTAGGCAGGCTGGGGAGGAGCATGAAACCCAGCAAGGGAAAACCAAAAGATCCTGCACCAGGAAAAGGAGCGTGTTGCAACAAAACGGGCTGAGGACTGTTTGGTTCCTGGAGGGGCTCCAGGTATGAGGCAGACTGGGAGCTGAGCATCAGTCTGCCGTGCGCACTGGTGGTGAGAATGCTCAGCATCATCCTGGGCAGGAGCTGGAGGGAAGGAGTTATCCCTCCTTCACTTGGAACTTATGGACTCACAATGGGAACAGTACTGGTTTGGGCCCCCTCTGCACAAAGAAATAATTGGCGGAAGTTGAAACAAGTAAGATGCAACTTGGTATGACAAGTCTCCGAACTTTTCCCGCCGAGAGATGGGCCCAGAGATAGAAGAGGTTGCTCAGAGGGGGTGTGCAGTCTCCATTCTTGAGGGTTTTCAAGGCCACGTTGGGTGAAGCCCTGAGTATTCTGCCTTGGCCTTATTGCTGATCTTGCACTGACAAGGGTCTTGAGACCAGTTGAAGACCTTTCCATCCTGAAATGCCTGGTCATTCCATGACTCAGTGTTTCAGCTGAGGCACTGCTGGAAATGTGCTGCAGAAATTCATGTGCTTCTGCCTGATACTGTGAGTAGAGATGGAGTCAGGAAGCTGTTAAGAGAGGGAGATCAGGCCCCTCTCTGTAAAGCAGTGGTGCCAGCAGTCCAGGCAGAAGAGACAGGTTTGCTCTAGACACCAGTTACCATTAAATGACTGAGCCATGAATCCCACTTTGAGGCTGGAGGGAGCCCTGTAGACATCTTTCCTGTCATAGGGAAGATCCTAATGTCTACACAGGGACCTGGAAAAATCACTTTCCACATTCCTCTCCCATCCTGTGACCATGGTCTTGCCCTGCAGCAGCCCAGTGGCACCTTCTTCCAGTCCCTGGCTTGGCATCCTGTTTGCCTGTGCTCCGTGCCCCACACCTGACTCACCTTTTCCTCTGGGAGAGTATGAATGACAGGAGGAAGGCTGGTAGACCCTACATAAGATTGGTGACTATTGGTAAATGTTCCTGCACGTGCTGGGAGCAGGCATCAACATTGACTCCATCATGTGGTATATGTCATGGGAAGCCACAGGATCCCAGGAACCAACCTCACCTGGGAAAGGGGACATAGCAGCGCCTGAAGCAGCTTGCACAGAATGAACACTTCTCTTTAACCCTCATTGTCTGGTGGCTGATGCCTTGAAGCATGAAAGTTTATATTCCTTGTTGTAAATGTTCATTTTGTCTAGTGCAGCTCTCTGTATATTTTTGTTATCTGTTTAAAGCTTTAATCCACTGTTGGTTCCTACTAGATTCGTGGCCTCAGCATCATCTCAGGTTACAGGATCCCACAGGTTAATGAGATGCTGTATGTAGAAATTATCCCCAATAATTTGGTACTGTTGCTACTATTTGTTCACATTGTGACTGTGCCCCTAACATGCTGTCGCTTTGGAAACACGGAGTAGTGTTTTCCCAACAGCCTTTCCTTTCTGGGGGAAAGTCTCTGGGGAGGAGCAGGCAGGAGCACACTGCATCTTCTCCACCCCATCACATACTCACAGCATGAAGCCTGCTGCCACCTGGCCGTGCTTGCTCCATTACAAAGAGGTGGTCCTGGGGCTGTTTGCTTCTTTGGATGGAGATGGTGGTGTCTTCTGCTTGCAGCCTCTGCCTCCTCTGCTCCTTTTACTGCCTCATACTTGGCTTTGGGAGCTCAGCAGAAGCAGGCTGGGTGCACACTGGGAAATGCAATATTTGCAGGGGTTTTATTCCGTGGCCTATGTGGGGGACCCAGAGCCCTTTCCTGAGGTGAAGTGTTTGAAAGGAAGTGCAGCTTCTGAAGCAGCTGTTGGCTGGTCACAGAGACCACACCATTACCATATTTCCCTCACTTCTGGAAGGCTGGGCCTTCTCTCCAGTGCTATCCCGCCTCCTTCATGGGCTCTGCTGCCCTGCTGACTGGAGCTGGCATGGTGACAGGGACCAGTGCTGCTTGCCTGGGGTCTTTTCATGATCCTTTGTAGCTTCACAAACCACCAGCCTGTTTCCAGCACCAGCTCAGGTCTCTCTTCAGAGATCACTACTTGTGTCCATGGGTCTGCTCCCAAGATGTGTCTGAAGGTCTGTGTTCTCCCATGCGTAGGGCAGATGGTGGCTCTCAGCAAGGGGACAGAGGGGAAACATGAGGAGTGGTGCGAGAGCTACAGTATGTTTGCCTGCTCCAAGGACCTCATCCCAGAAGCTATGTCCCATTCAAGTCCTGACAGGGCTGGGGCAGAGGGGCTTGCAGCAGTTTCATTGCTGAGACAGGGGTTTGGACAAACCATGCCTGTGTCCACCTTCAGCCTGTGTGTGCCCTTGCCATCATGCTCATAATGCTGCAGCTGAGCTGGACAAAGGTCACCCACAAGCAGCCATGGTAACTTGCTTAAATCCTTATTCCAGTTCTTGTGTTAGAAAAGCTGGGACAGGAGCCCCTGCTGCCCCTCAGTTTCTGTCCCCTTCCCCCATTCCTTCTTCCCATCTCCAGGGTTGAAGCCCCTGCTCTGCCATCCCTTCTGCCCTCCCCAGGGCTGCTGTTCACCCCATCCCCTCCTCTCCTGGCAGGCTCTGCATGCTGGGTGACAGGAAAGGGTAGACTCTCCAGAACAGTGATGCTGAGAATATAGTCATTAATGGGACTCTTGAAACCCAGATGTCCTTTCTGAACACCGGTAATTTGTTTTTAATGAAAAACCATGCAGTGACCCTGAACAAATGAATTTCCTTTATAAGAAGTCTATGTGCAATTACCCGACTAAAGGGACCTGAAAACACTGACATTCAAAACTGGGCTTTGAAAAGAAAGGCATAAAAAATAGCAATGCTGTCATTAGCAATCTTTTATCTAGGAGTAGATGCTTGTTCCAACATTTGAAGGGGAAGGAGATGATATTGCAAACAAAACACGTGGTTTTCAAATGCATTTTTTCATTGTGGCTGGCAGGTATTGATGCTGAGGAAATGTGAGGTTGTGTGACTTCTTCCTGTTGGGGCTGTTCCTCACACCTGAGTCTATAAGGGATAGCACCCTCCCTCAGTCCACTGGCACCCAGCCTGCAGCAAGGGGTGCAGAGGGCCAGAATGCCAGCCTCATGTCATGGAGGGGTCAGGAGGCAGACATTTGGAGGGGTGGAGCTACCAGGATCCAGTTGGTAGGGATTAGTGGAATTTGGATCCACTGGCACACTGAAGACTTTATTCATAGTTATTTTAATATGTTTGCGGTTTTTTGTTCTGGCTCTACCTTTGCCAAAGTTTTGCAACAGCATGTTGTAATCTTGTGACATTATTTAGGAAATAAAAAAGAAGCAGCTGAGAGACAAAATGCCTAAAAGCAGGGGCAGAGAAAGCGAATTGCAGTAGATGGGATGTCAGAGGGCATCAGTGAACCAGGTCCTCCTGTGATGTACAACATAATGCTGGAACTGCTTGGTTATACTTGGACACTGACATTGTTCTGGCCAGTGAGAGTGAAAGGAGATTCCAGCCCTTTATGCTAGATGGACCTAAAGCAAGTGAGGAATAAACCTGAACAATTCTTTGGTGAAGCAGAAAGTTTCCAAGTTATCTCCTCAGAGCTTGGAAGGGATTTCCCAAGCATTTGCCATCTGCTGCACCTGCTTCATGCTGCTGTTGTAGCCAGGATGGGTATGTCTGCTTGGGTTATAGGCACCTGTGCCTTTTTTTATGTGCCTTTTTGACAGCTCATGCAGCTCAAACCCAAACCCAGATATCCCCTGATGCACCCCAAAGACATCTTCAGCCCTTGCAGATGCACACAAAAACATTCCAAGGCTTCAATGCCACAGTGAGAAGACCTGCTACCAAAGGGCAGAAGTGCTGACATGTGGCCCTCTCTGGTTAAGCAAAATCTTTCCTTTTTTCCCCAAGTCTGGGTCTGCTCCACAAAAGTGTGTCCCCACCCTTCTGTGGTCTTAAAAGACAAATCCCAGAGAAGTTTCATCATATATGATGGAGTACGTGATGTGCCATTGCAAATATCCTAGGGCAATACCAAATTGCAAATCAGCTGACAAATGATTCTCTTAATTAATCATGAAGCAGTTAGGTAAATGGTATATGTTTAGCCTCTGCTTGTGTACATTTTGAATGAGGGTCTGCCAGAATCTTGGAAGTCTGGAGAAACATTTTGGTTCTCATCTCTCAGGAATGTAATTACTGTGCTTGCACAGAATATAGATAAAATTTATATTGTTTTCAATATGATGTTGTCAGATATTATTTCATTGAATTGATTTAGAAATTATACTGAAGAGGACAGGAAGATGAAATGCTGGAAAGCCTACAGCCTTTGGATCTACTGATCCACCTTCCCCTCGCAGAGCAATCCTCACCTGGGGTCAGTTAGGCCCTCCGCTCTTTACTCCAGCTGAGGATGTGGTCCCCAGTGTCGCACACGTGGCAAAGGCAGACCGCTCTGCTTTGCTGGCCCTCTCTGTTCTGTCCATAATTTCTGCCTCCTCCTGTTGAGGTAAGACATTGTGCATAGCTAAACATAAGTAAGCAAGGTGAAGTGTGTATAAACAAAGAAGTCTGTATTTAGGAGTGAGGAGGAGGAGAGAAAACATATTGTATTGCTCCACTCTTTGGAAATTTCTATGCATTTGTAATAACAACATTACCATAATTTGCTCGTTAACGCAGCTAGATCAGTCAAGCATTGTTCCAAACATGCCGAGGCTGCCTCTCGCTCTAGGTCTGCCAGTGAGTTAAGCACGGTAGAAATTAGCATGCAAATAGCCCTAATTCGGCAGAGCTGTCAGATCCGCATTCAGCTGCTTGTTCCCTTTGAAATCCCTGACAGGAGGGGCTCAGGCAAGCCCATCCAGTAGATCCAGCCAGAAGAGTACCGAGGGGGCACCTCCTGAGTGACAGTTTGGCTACCTTCAGTCAAATCCATCTATCTTGTCAGCCAGCAGTGGTGGCACTGGGGGCTGTGGGTTGGAGTGCATCTTCCAGCCAGACCTCCATGCCAAAGTTGTCCCCTCCCCACCAGGGTGGTGCCAGGGTTTTGGGCTCCAGTAGCTGAGTGATGCTGCCCTTTGGATAGGGGAGTGCTCTGTGCAGATACCAGTGTTCAAGTTAAGCTGCTTTTGGATCCAATGGTGTTGAGGCTGGAGTTTTTTAGTGTTGAGGGATGGAAACCAGGGCTTGTGGTCTTTTCTTCTGGAGCCTTGGCCAAGACCCCTGGGTTGTCTGTGGTTACGAAGCTCATGGAGCATCACTGCAGAGGATGGTGCTCTGGGCAGTAATGGGATGCTGCCTGCACCATATCTGCCCACGGTCCCTGAAGATGAGAGGATAGAGAGGGAGGCACGCAGCTGATGGCACAGGGCTCTGTCCTGCATCCCCAGAAGGGAACCATGGGACTATTCCGTCTCTGAGGTACCCACAGGGAGACCCTGGTGGCAGCTGGGAATGGTTCTCTGTTAATGATCCTTCAGTGTTATGAGTGGGATGTGCTGCCCACCTTTAAGCAAATTGGTGGTTATAAAAGCGATAGTGAGAATTTAACAAGTCTTTTGTTGCTGGTTTATTTATTTTCGTTTAGGGGGAGGTTATGTTACTAAACATTTTTCTGTCTTCTGCAGGACAGTAATTTTGAGACCCGTTGTGCTGGCAGCTACAATAAACTGCCCCAAAATATCTAGAACCAGAAATTTAAAGATGATGTGTTAGAGGCTCATTAATTTGCTGTGTATGACCTGGTACATGGGTCTGATTTGCAGAGTTTGCCGTATGCAGGATCAGTTCGCCCCCACCCAGGCAGCTCCCAGGGTCTCCTCTGAGCACTAAGAACACTCCTCCTGTATGTAGAGGCTGCAGGGCAACTGCAATTCTCCTCTGCAAAGGCAGGAGCAGCTTTACAGAGGGTTTGCTAATAGATTGTTCTGCTGGCTCTCAAAGCAGTGACAGTGGCTGCCCAGGTGATGCAGCTCCCAATGCGCTGGCTGTGACAGCTTGGTGTCCAGCCAGACATGGCATGCCAAGGGTGAGGTACACTGCTGCATCCTCTGCATTCCATGGGTCCACTCATGTTTGCTCTTGTTTCTTCATTACAGACAGCTGTCCTTTGGTGAAAAAACAATAATGAAAAGATAACTGTAATTAGAAAGCCATGAGACCTACATTAATTCTGATTTTGGAAAGCTGTGGTTTGGATTAGTGTAGCATAGCTATAAGAGTGGTAAGACATTGCACAGGATGCCCAGAGAAGCTGTGGCTGCCACATCCCTGAAGATGTCCGAAGCCAGCTTGGAGGGGCTTGGAGCAACCTGGGATAGTGGAATGGTATAGTGCCTGCTGTAGTCCTATGGCAGGTGTTGGGACTACATGAACTATGAGATTCCGTCCAACCCAAACCATTCTGTTATTCTGTGATTCTATGATTCAAGTGCCCAATGTTCTGAGCCTCACACAGGCATTGCCTATAAGCAAGGAAGGAACAGCTAGAGCTGACCTGGACTGTCTTGTACTTGCAGGGCTGAACTCAACCACCTTGCATGTAGTGTGGTTTTTCAGAGGAGAGAAATGGCCATGTGAGAGCACACAACACAGATTATCATTTCTGAGAATTCTGTTTTTCATGCTTGTGTCTCCTTTGTGTTGTGTCAGCACACAGAGTTTAAAAAAATTGGAGATTACGAAAGTGTGGCGGTTGAGAACAGCAAGCTGTCGGAGCTTTGAGCCTTGCAAAGTGCCCAACATCTGTCAGGGCTGCCAGCAGTGGCTCAGGCACCAGACGACCTTACGTGTGGGGTGTGTGGAGCAGGCAGACCCAGCCACCAAAATCAATCAGGCAGTTTCCAGACAAATTGTGTTTGACAATGAGCAAATGCTGAGATCCCCAAAGTAAGCAGAGTGAAAAGCACTTCATGGCCTGCTGTGTCCATGAGCAGGAGTGTGACACGGCTGCTCTTTTCCTGCCATACCACCCAGCATGGCAGCTAGTAACAGTGATGGGAGAGTAAAGTCTGTGTTCCCATCACATCTGAGCTCAACAGACCAGCTGTCCAGTGCTTCCATGTGGTGGGGGTTGGGACGAGGCGTTTTCTTTCCTCCTGAGCGTTAGACTCTGGCTAGTCCACCTCTTGCTGAGATTCTCGTCTCAGAAGGGGCTTCTCAGGGCCATCTCCAGCCTGGGTTTCTGCATGCACTGAGTGATGTGCCTGGCTCAGGGTGACAAGGGTTCAATGTCTGCCCAGCTTCAAGGTGTCAAGAAGCACTTTCCAAATTGTCCTGCAAGGAGATGGATGACTCCTGCTTCCAGCATTTCTGTGGCCAAGGGAATGCTGCAGACTAGATCCTGAACCCAAGCACCCCCAGCTCCCTGAGCACTCCTGCTTGCCATGGGAGGATGACCCCTGTAGAGGTTTTGGGGGACTTTGCAGCCACTCTCTGCCAGGCTACTGTTTATGAATTCAGTCTTTTTGCTACTCGCTGGACTTATTTTCTGACATGGTAGGTTAGACTTCTTTATGATTATTGCTGAAGGGGGTTTGCTTGCACTTAGGACGATTTGAACATAGAATATCCGCCCTGTCGTAAACTCCAGTTCTCAGAACTGATGCCTATGGTACAAATTGAAATTAAATACTTTGATAATAAAGTATTCCCTTTCCAGGAGTTTCTGGAACTCCTTGAGACTTTATCAAAACAAGTGAAAATGCTTATACAGTAAAATAGATTGCAGTGCAGTGCAATTCAATGTAATGTGATCAGTGCAAAAGAAATAAAATGGGGTAACAGAAAGAAAGCAAAATTAAGTGAGAACTTTTAATCAAAATGACATGCTGTAGTAAAAATGAAGGAAGGTGCTCCAAGGATTGCCCTTTTTCCACAGCAGAAATTTCCTCTGAAAACACAGTTTAAAGCAGAGGCTGTCCATCTGTAGGAAGCAGTGTTTGTGTTGGAAAACCATTGTATGGTCAGCTGTGTGAGGCAGGTGTGAACCCCTGGACAGGGGATGCAGGAGCTAAGAGTCTGAGGATGCTTCTCATACTCATGGGGTGCATGTTCTGGGCCAGGAGAAGAGGGACAGTGTGCATGGGGAAATGAGAAGTCTCCAGAAAGAAGTATGTGTCCACTTGTTTCTGTCAGCAAATATGGTACTGGGGCACTTCAACTGAGAATAAGTTGAAGTCTTAAGACTTGAAGTCTTAAGACATAAGATCTGTCTCTTATGACTGCAGTAGGCTCTGCACTGACTTAGAGTAAGCTGGGAAATTGTCACCTCCTCAATTCCAACATTAAAGGACTAAAAGCAGCATTCTTGTACTGACTTGATGTGCTTTCAGTAGCAGATGCATTAAATCCTGTCAGTCTTGGGTGCTTTACTCCACCAACACTTTGTCACAAGTAACTGCTGGGTGAACATGGATGTTTTACTCAGGTGGAGAGGTGTCCACAGACTCCATGGTGGGACAAGCAGTGCCCAGTTGGGAGAAGGTCTGCTTGCTGTGTCTGTTAAGGGTGTGAGCACAGGGTCTTGGTGCTGCCCCATCTTTTTCTCCTATCAGCCTTCTTCAGGATGAAGGAGCCATCTCAGCTCAGGTTAGTTTGTCTTTGATTCTTGCACGTTTACTGAAGTCAGGAAACATAATGCCAGGAGTCAATGAGGAGCCTGGTGCTGGTGAGGTGTGCGCTGGGCTGTTGGGAGCCATGGGTCCCCTGGGGTATTTGTCATGACAAGCCATGATGTCCTCAAGCTTCAGCTTGCCATTTGTGGGAGGAGACTCCCTATCTGTCATCCCTTCTCCACCTGTGTCTTCTCTTCCTGGGCACCATTTTTGGCTGATTCACCTGGATCAAGTCAGGCTAAGCAGCTGCAGACATTGTTTGGAAATGGCTTAGGCTACAAAGATTTGCCAGCAAAGCATCCTATCCATTGTGGCAGAGGCCTGAGCTGCCACATTCCCAGAGACCTGAGATTGGCTGACAAGATTTTATTCTGCATTTAAAGGATGATTTTAATGTGGATGTGGTGTAGAACCAAAGCAAAGTGTGGTGGAAATTACATGAGAAATTATCTGTCTTCTGTCGCTCAGTCATTTGCATCTCTGGTGTCAGAAAGAAAACCTGACATCATCTCTTCTGGGCATGTGTGTCTGTATTTCAGAGCTTGCACAAACTCCCCACAATGACAGAGTGGGAAAAGCAGAACCTGCTAGTGTGCTAAAGCCCCAGTCCAGGGGTGGATGAAGCCTGCAGACCAGCTGAAAACCTGGCCTTGCAGAATAGCTGAGGTGCTGAGATTTTGTGTGGCTCAACCAGCAGAGCTCATTCATGCAGGAGGTGAGCACATGAGACTTCCATCCATCAAGGGTGCTGCCACCTTGGCAGAAAGGGCAGGACCTGGCCCTCTCCTGGAGCTGCTGTCCCAGTCCCAGGTGAGCCATGGCCAGTCCATGATGGTGTCTGACACAGTCACTGAGGACTGGAGCACCAGAGGAGTGCCTGAGACTGTGCTGATGTGGGAGGATGCTCCCTCAGTCACACCGATGCTTTTCTGCCCATGTTCCCACACCTGCATTGGAATACAATTGAGGACAGCCTCCATGTCAGCAGCAATGTGCATTTATCAAGCTACCAAAATACTTCATTTCCAGGCTTTATAATATTTACAGTCTATGTTACTATGGCTTGTAACATTATATCTTCTTCTGCTATGAGCTAAATTATATGTGTATTTTCTGGAAGTAACTACACATTGCAGTGTCATTATAAAGGCTGAAATTATAGAAAAGGCTCAAGTCAGGATGAAGCATGGGGTGGAATGTTTTTACCTGAACCAAGTGCAATATTTCTGCTGCCTAGTTCAGAGATTTTAATTCCACAAGATACTTCTTGTGACCTTTTACACCAATTTGGGATGAAACCATATTGCAAAACTTATTTTTTCTTAGTCAGTTGTTTACCCTTTCATCCCCATCTGTGCTACCAAGCTGGTCAGTCTGGAGCAAAGAAGGTGAAATGGTGCCTGCCCTGATGTGCTGTGGGGCTACTCATGCATAGGTCTGGAGTGCCTAGGCACGCAGGCATGGATTGACATTCTGCGTGGATGCATCCCCTGTGCTGCTCGTCCACTCCACGACCCTTTCCACGACCCTTGTCCACCTTGTCTGCTGCTCATCTGCCACATGTCCCTTGTCTGCTCTGTGACCCTCATCTACCCTGTCCCCTTATCTGCTTGATGCCCTGCATTCTCTCCGTGTCCTTTATCCACCTTTTGCCACTCACCTTTACTGTGTACAGGATGCAATGGGGCTTCAAGAGGGTTGCAGCAGCCCGAGAGACAGTCTGGTATGAGCAGCTGCAGCAACTGGACAGAGCAGCGTGTTCCCAGCCCCAGATCTGGCAGCACTGGTACTGAGGCTCTGTGCCTGGCCAAGTGTGGCTTGCTGATCTTGATATCACTGATGGCAGTGCAGCTTCTTGCTGCTGGGTCCACCTGGGATCCCAAGAGTCTGCATGCCAGTGGCTGGTGGAGAGGGGAGATGACTCAACGGGGGCAGCTGAGAGAGGGAAGGGGCAAACCCTTCATTGTCTTTAATTGCAATGCCATCTTATATGCAGATGAGTTGGGCAATTGTCCTCCAGTACAGAGAAATAAATCTCTCCTAATGCAGTTCCAATATGGTTGCTCTGTGGCACCACCTACCTTTGTTGTATTAAAGTTAAATACCTTTGTGTACAAAAGTTTAAAGTGCATAGCTAAAACCTATGTGCTTGCTGTAATTGCAGATGTAAATCTTTTTGTCATCCCGCAAAGACTAGGTGAGGTATTTCATAAATATGTCAGAAGCAGCATTAAAATTTTATGGCAGGCAGCACGGGTCGAGAATACTACAGTGACTTCTCAGCAAGGTACGTCCACCTTAACCCACAACTCATTAGTCATTGATGGGATTTCTGTGCCTTGTAGCTTCTTGGAAATGCGGTAGTGTTACAAAAATCTGCATGTTCTTGTTTTCTTAAAATATGACAGCACACTCAGAAGTGTTAAAATACTACATCTTTGACCAGTGCTAGCTAATGTAAAGATAAAATAAGGGAGAAATACTGGCCAATCTGTGTGATCATAGAATTATATACAGCCTTCATTAGAAATTAATTGGCAGTCTTGATGGGACTGGGAACTTTGGAGAGATGCTCTCTGAATGTGACCAAGTGCCTTCCAAGCACAACTGTGATAAACTTCTCCTTGGATGACATACAGGAACAATTAGCCAAAGTAGGGGTTAATTTCATTTTGAAATCACGTGTGTGACTATTCAGGGGATGGCTACCCCTCAGCCACTCATTGAAGGGTTAAGCAATGACTGCAAGATGGGACAGACATGGACTAGATGTGGTTTTGCTGAGTGTGAGTGTATGAGGTGAGTGGGAGTGTATAGATGATTGTAAGTGATCTATTGATCCACTTACAGCAGATTCGCCAGTGGATTTACAAGCCTGCACGTATAAGGAGCATGTACATATGTCCATGTTGGCAGGTCTTTTTTAGTGTGTGTGTATCTGTCATTATATATGGAGTGTGTTTCTGTACATGCACCCTTGGTGCTGCAGTCCCTGACATCCCAGAAGAAGACTCCCTGGTCCCCTTGCCAGTGGCTCTGTATGCAATACCCCACCTGCTGGGGGAACAGACCCTGGGTTTTGCCCGCAGCGTTCATCCAGGTGGTGTCCAGCTGGATTGCTGTGATGGTGTCTCTAGGTAAATGAATATGAACTGTATAGTTTTGTATATTTATTTATATAAATGTATATATTGTAGCTTCTTGGGAAAAAAAAAAAGTGGGTTGTTCCTCCTGCTTTTAGGAGAGAAAATAGTTCTAACAAACAAAAGGTATTCCTCTGTTTGTTCAGGTTTGTTCAAGGAGGGTGTTGCAGGTGCTCAGCAGCCAAAGCAGAGTCTGGCTCATACCACTGGCCCCTGTAATTAACAGTTATTGCCACATTTTCTGGCAGTTCTTCCTATATGCAGAATGCTGTCTAATTAATAAGTCAGCTTAGTGGCACTACCATGAATGCCAGTGTCTTAGGGTTGGCCTGACAGTTGCAGCACATCACAGCTCCAGACACTCTGTCTTGGCTAAAGGTGGAGGAAATTTTTTACATACTTTTGTCATGTTGTGTTTAAAGAACATGAGTTAAAGGCTTACTGCTCTAAGGACTCATTGTTTGTTGGGTTTTTTTTCATTTACAATCAACAAGTGAAGGTTTTGTTCTATGTAAGAAAAATTTTACTTGAAAAACATTTGTGAGGGCTGTCCTTTTGCTGAAATCAATTCTTTTCAATTCCATCTTCAGAAAAAGAAACAGGCTGGGGGTAGGATATTAATTGTATGGAAAGCATTTCCACTTTTCCATTTCTTAATTTTTTTTCACTTCTTTCCTGTGAGATAAGATAGATTGCTGGATACAATGCCAGGTAAGTGCAGGATCACTGAGGAGAACAGCTTCCCATTTTGATGCAGCGGACCTCAGGTGTGTTGAAAAGCAGCTTCCTTTTTTTGAAACTGCTCACTGAAGAGGTTTTCCAAAACGGCATTTTTCAGCCCCGTTGGGAAACATTTCTTTTCTACTAAAGCTTCTTCCACCACAACCCATGCCAGCCCCAGCACCATGTGAGGTCAGGGGGCTGCCATCATGTGTCACTCTGCTCAGAGTGAAGATATGTCTCTTTGGGGTGGCATATGCATTGCTTGCGGGAGTGGGCACAAGACAGGCATCAAGACCTGAAAGGGGTGTGTTGCCCCCCCAGGCTGCCAGATCTTTCCGTGGGGATCTGGCTGCAGCATCCATTGCCACATGTTGGATGTGTCATTCATCCTGGCATAATTTCCAGTAACAGATCTTGAGAAAATTCCCCAAGCCTACCCTCCAAAGACTCATCTATGAATCCCACTGGCTTGTTCTGGATGTTAGCTGGTTATCACCCTGAGTATCTTCGTTGAGACAAATTGGATAGATCATGGAAGACTTTTGCTAGATACAGTGTATTTTCCTGCTCACCTTCTTCCGGGGGGGGACACTGTTTCTGAAATACACGTGTTGTTGCAGTAGGGCTGTAGTTTGGTAATTTTCCCCATTTCTTTGCACTTCTGATTTCTGTGGCATGTAGACTGCTCCATCTAGAGCAGGCAAGTTACCAGCCGAGTGTGCTTGATCTGCAGAGCAGAAAGCAGAGTGATCAATTTTCTTCTTCCTGTGGGACTTCTGCCGAAAGAGCAGGTGAAGGACCAGGAGAAGACCTGTCAGATGACTGGTGGTTAGCCTATGGCATGCCCTCGGTTGCCACTCCCCCATTTTACATGCAGCTGATATTTTTAGATTAGAGAAATGTATATCTCTGATCCTGCTGTTTGCTAATGAATGTTGAAATTAGAAGAAAGTCCAAGATTCAATTCAAACAAAAACCAACAATAAAAATTACTGTGGGCTTTTCTTCAAAGGTACAGTTCTTTCTTTTTTTCAAAGGTGCAGTTAGTTTACCGTTGAGATTTTTGGATAAGTTTTTTTTTTTAGCCTCACTGAACTCAATTTGGAGACTCAGTATTTCTCTGAATTTAAAAGAAAAAGATTTGTTTGGAAAACAACTGATTTGAAAAAAATAAACAAATGCATGACTCTCACTGAAGAATTTTGTCTGAATTGTCACAAATTTTCAAAAATATGTTAGTGGCGTGAAACAACATTTTTTTCATGTGATATGGAGTATTGACTGAAAGGTTTTTCCCAGCTCTCCTGTTCATGGGGAAAACTTCTAAGGGAATGAGTCCTGTGAGCTTCAGAGGCAGCAGCTTCCCAGACACGACTAAAGACTTCATTGTCTCTCACCCTAAGCCACTGCAATGGCTTGGTGTGGAGAGGAAAGTTCATTTTACTGAGGGAAAACCATGCTGTTGTTCTCTGCTGAGAGCTCAGACCCTTTTCCTGCCCTTCAGGGTCCCCCAGGGTTGTTTGTCCATCTGACTTTATGTGGGATGCTGCCTGAGCTCCTGGATCATGAAACCATCTCTGGGGTGGTGTTGGCCCAGGGTGAGGAGAAGCTTCTGCTTTGATTTATATCCTCCAGCTCAGGCAATGGCTGGCCCTGTGACAGGCAGAACTCTGAGGTAACAGATTTCCAGGTTGTGTTTGGATAGCTGCTGCCTCACAGAGTCAGCCGGTGATGTGTGGGTGTGAATACGTGGCTCAGTGCAGTGCTTATCTCTGCTCCCCACGCAGTCAAGCATGTCTTTGCTTACCAGGGTAATGATTGTTATTGGAATTCACTGAAGAAATTTATGATCCATGTGATTACTTGCTCAAAATAAAATGATAGAAAACAAATAAAAGTCATGAGAATGTTAATTTTAAAAAGTTACAGTAAGATCCCTCAGCAGAAGGAAAACATAGAGGCACCAGGAGGTTGAACTAGCAGGGAGATGGGTTTGTCTGCAAGAAACCAACCTAGGGACAAATACAGATGATTGTTTTTAAACTTATCCAAAACCCCCAGAAGGCGTGCTGAACATGTTGCTGTTCTGACCTAACTCTGCATTTTGTCCCCCAACCTTCTGTTCTTGTCCGTTACGCAGTTGTGTTTATTGAATACCATTTCTCCTGGTTTGTTTTAATTTCCTGTCAAATGGAAGGGCTGAGTAACACATTGTTCTAAATGCAGTGCTTGGTTAACAAAAAAGCCCAGCAGTGGAGACTGGTGGAGAAACCAGTGGCTGCAACAGCTCTGGCAGGAGGAACAGCACAGCTGCCAGGTCATTGTCACTCTCCCTGTTGGGTGACAGCTGGGAGCTGTCACATGGCTGTGGCAGGGAGTAAGGCTCATTGCATCACCTGCATGTTGTATTAATAGTAACCATCACATGGATAACAACCATCTACTCCCATGTTCCCGATGGCTTCTCCCTGTCCCAAATGCTTGTGCAAAAACCTGGTATCTAAGAAAACTCAGCAAAAAGTGTCCAAACCTGTGTCTGTAGCCAGCTCTTTGTCTTGGTTTGAAAGACAGATGCCTGCCAATGAAGGTGGGAACCTCCCTTGGAATGGAAAATACGACCTCCTACCCTCCAAATTATTGTAACTTTGAAATTACGGGGCTGTCAGGCAAAGATATGGGGAAACGAATAACAGTTCTCTACTAGAAAAGGTATATATGTATATATATATATGTATGTATGTGTGTATATATATATAAACAAGGCAAACAAGCAACAGCAGCAGCAGCAACAAACAAACAAACAAAAAAACCCAGAGACCCAACAAGAGCCTTCTCTTGGCCATCAAGCCTTTCCCCCTTGGTGCTGTCCTGGTCACGGCCGGCAGGGGCGCTGGTGGCTCCCGGCCGGGCAGGGCGGGTGCGATGATTCCCCCACGCCTGCAGGGGGCGCTGTTGCGCGAGNGAGGGGGGGCGGTTGCGCGGGCGCGGCTGCCTCTCTCCACACGGTAATGGCGGCTCAGCCGGCAGGAGAGAGAGAGAGAGAGAGAAGGGGCTTCCTTGGCAAACTCACAGGAAGCAGCCGGTCTCAGAGCCACTCTGGGTCATGAAATGGACCATAGCAGGAACCTCAGCACAGCAGGTTGGAATGGCAGAAGTGAGCACACAAAGTGTAGCAAAAACTCCGAAGCCGTGGCAGGAGTCGTGGGGGTCTGGGTCGACATGTGGTGTTTGCTTAAAGTGTAGCAAAAAGTCCAAAACAGTGGCAGAAAACAGCAGGGCTGGCCAGTGGCAGCTGGGCTCCCCCAAGCAGCCGGGAGATGCTCCTTCTGGAGGGGGTCGGGATCCCAGGTTTTCCCCTGAGGTACCCGAGGAGATGGTGAGGGTCCTTTCCAGTGAGACCGGGTGTTAAAAAGGTCCCAGTTCAACAGCCACTCTTAAGAACAAAGGCTCACTGAAGGTCAGGAGAAGCAGTGAAGGACAGAACTCCGCAGTGGCGGCAAATTCTCCCTGCAGCAGCAGCCCAGCACCAAGCCCACAACTGTCCCCGTTCTGATCCCAAGAGTGAGAGAGCGAGCTAGGGCCGAGCCCAGCCTCTCACCTCCAGCCAAAATCTCGAGAGAGATGGTAGCAAACTGCACTCTTCCCCCTCCTCCTCCTCCCAGCCACATCTTTAGTCTCTTAAGTGTCATCTTTATCATCTCTGGGGCAAAAAATGGGAAAAAATTCCCTGAGAGAAAGAAGAAAAAAAAAGGAAAAATCCTAAACTCCAGCACTCTTGTTGAGCTGTACTGGCTGTGGAGCGTCTGATTCATGAGGTCTTTTGAGACTTCAGTGTTATACTTGGAAGTGGCATATGTAAGTCCTTTGCAGATTGTTTGCTCAAATTCCCCATTTCAGTCCAAAAGTACTGGACAATAATTTTTGAGTAGTCTGCTGTTTTCTGCTGGTGTTGTCACACAGTCCCAAGATTCATGAGTGCTGTGCTTCATGGGGCTGCAGCCAGGTACTCTGCATGTTGAATGGTGTAGTACAGTGACAGTGGTCAGGCTTTTTCCATCCTGGGAACTTTCCACGCCTTGGCTGAACATGGCCTCTGTCAGAGCCGGCCCTGCTTTGAACATCTGCCCATCCTTCTGCCTTTCTGCAGGGCAGGAAGTTTTCCATTACCCTCCTGCCCCGTGCCCAGTACTGGTGCATGGATGTGCCTGCATCCTTCCCTTTCCCTGCAGCAGCAGTTTTCTAAAGCCACAGCAGTGTGAAAAACATGATATTTCTTTATTCATCTCTTCGTTCTTGAGATTTTTACACTCATGCTTTTCAGTTTCTTTGCAAATCAGAAAGAAAACTTTCAGGAAGCTTACCTTAAAACCAAGAAGACCGGTATATGTGAGTTGATAGTCCCCAGAGAAAAAATGCTGCAGAATGGACAGTACTGCATCCACCACCATCAGACTATCTGTGTCCCACTGTCTCAGGGTGGAATGCATCTCCCAGGGCTTGCCACTGGCTTGTAGCAACAGTGTTATTGGGAATCAGTCTTTGTTCTTTCCCCTCCTTAGCTCCTGGGGGGTGATGGAAGGATCGGACCCCTTTTGGGCTACAGGCGTATGTGGAGTGTAGAGTCAGGTTTGTGGCAAAGAGGTGAACTAATTCTAGCAGGAATCCTTTGTTTTGTGTCTTTGTGTTTCAGCGAGGTGAGAACTACTGAGGAGGAGGCTTACCGTTTCACATGAAGGAAGGATGTGTCTGATTCCCACCCTTTCCTCATGCTGCGGGCAGTCACTGTGTTCGTGTGTGCTACATGCTGCGCATGTGTGCGTCCTTGGATGGCTGAGCTGTAGTGTTTGTTTTTGAATGGGGCGAGGGCTGTCTGCTAAGAAGTGCTGTCAAGAAGTGTAGCTGATGGGCCTTGGAATATCTGGTGGAATTTGTGAGGCAGTCATGCAGTGTTCATTCATCTAGCTTAGTTTCACTTTTGACTGTACCATTTGTCTGCCCAAGTCCTGTGGTGGTAATAACAGGTCTTAAGATTTTCTCCCCCACTTCTCCTTTTCCCCTCCCTTCTTTCATGTTTTTTTTTCCTCTCATTTTCCTTCTTGNGGCAGTGGGGATGGTGGGGGAGGAGGGCAAGACAGGAGAGGATGAAACAATGAAATGTCAGCCCATTCCCATCCACAGCCCTGCTGCAGCACTGATAAAGGTTTGGAAAGCAGTGCTGCCCACTCCATGGCGTCCACAGCATCAGCTTGGAAGGGACTGGGT
This sequence comes from Aleadryas rufinucha, assembly GCA_013397815.1. NCBI lineage: Eukaryota > Metazoa > Chordata > Aves > Passeriformes > Aleadryas > Aleadryas rufinucha. The sequence goes on along the minus strand of VZTH01001250.1, from coordinate 23,727 downwards.
CTGTGCAGCTCCAAGAAAATAGGAGAGGGGAGGGAGAGAAGAATGGAAGGAGGAAGGAAGGGATCAAGGGAGAGAAGGAGGGTGGTGGAACAGCTGAAAATGAGGTGTTGTCCAAGGGGAGAATGCTCCCCTTCAGATGCAGCTCTTGCAGGCATGCGACAGCTCACTGTGAGCATTATTTCAAGCCTGGGGTGCTCCTGGTGCACGAAGGACAGGACAAGCTCTTCTGTGCACTCCATGCAAATAGCCCACAACGGGGATCTAGATCTGTCCTGCTGTCCTGTCCACTCTGTCCTGTGTCCATGCACTGCACAGCTCTCAGGGAGGATGTAGCAGCAAGACTCACTCACATCTGCTTTTGTGTGTCATGTCAGTCAGACAGCACAGCTGTTTTGTGCAGCTAAACAAGGGTTAAATCTTTGAAGATCTCACTTCTCTGTGGTGAGGAAGAAATGCAACCCCTGGGGAATGTGGTGTGTGATAGCCTTCCTGTAGAAGAGGCACCCACAGGATGAAAGGATTTCTGTGTGTCACACACTGGCAGGAGAATCTGAGCATGATGTTTCAGGACTGGGAAACATCGCACCTCTCACAAGTGAAGTTCCCAGACGGACTGCTGCCTGTGTGCTTTGCAGGCTTGGGCAAACACCAGAAACACAGAACTGGTCCAGAGATGAGCTGGAAGTCAAGGGGCTATAGAAGCAGGGAACAATCAGGGAGGACTCTGGGTGAGACAGCAACCTCAACTGTGGTGATGCAGAGGCAGAAAGGACCAGAGAGAAGCTGCTGTGTCCTGCAGGAGAGAGATGGATCCCTGAGTGGCAGAAGGCAATGGGGATGCTCCTACCAGTGGCTGCAGTATGTTGAGTGGCTCCTAATGTCTCTTTGGGCATTGTCAACTTTGCTGTGCCTTACTCTTTTTAGAATGAGTACTCTGACAGAGGCAACCTTCAGGCACTGAAGTCATCTATCATCCATAGGGACAGGGGCAGAGAAGAATTGTAGGTTCTCTGTACTTCCCTGGGAAGAAAGGTTTGAAACAGCTCAATTTTTCCTGGCTCATGGTGAATTAATGCCATTGCTTGGAGGCAATAAGGAAGACCCACTCTGAGCTTGTGAAGAATTGTGGTTGGCACAGCAAGGTGTGCTGAGCGTGGAAGTGCTTGCTGCTGCAGATTTTGAACCTTCTCTCTGTGGGAGCTGTGTTGGGGAGGGAGAGTAGGTTGATCCTGGTAAGTGCCATCCCATGGGTCTGAAGGGCTGCAGAAGAGAAACAAGGAAGGGATGCTAACAGAGACTTCCTGTAGCAGACTAGTGATGGGCTGGTTCTGCTGTCAGCACATTTAGTCTGTTCATCTTGTGATGCAGGTGGAGAGGCAGCTTGTTTTCACTGAGGCAGAATCATGTGGAGATCAAACCATCCTGGACCTGACCCTATGTTTTGGTGACCAGAGCATCATCATCCCCTCTTCCCTGGGGCCAGTGTGCCAGCAACTGGTCTAAACCATGGCCACTCACTGGCCAGGGGACCCAGATGTGGTCTTCAGGTTGGGTCTATGGATTGTATGGGATGGGGTGCTGAGACTGAGATGCTCAGGACACGGTGTCAGGGGTCCACTGCCTAGATAGGGTTATGGCAGCTCCTGGGTCTGGGGTTGTGGCTATGCCAGTGCCAAGGACCAAAGCAGGCAAAGGTCATGGCAAGCATCTGCTGTGGCCTATCAGCCCTCACCTCTTGCTTTAGGAAACATACCTTTTCTCCTGCCGTGCTGTGCTGTGCTGTGGGTGTATGTATTTCTGTGTGGAAGAGGGAGAAGAGAAGGAAGAAAAAAGAGAGAGAGGAGAAAAGCTGTAATTTGAGGAACATTTCCTAATGAAATGGCAGCAGTGTTGGTATTTGCGTGGTGGAAGGGCCAGGTCAGAGCCCCATGGTGCAAGGCTCTGTTCTGAAGACCTTGCAGCTGAAGTATGAAGCAGGTGACATGTGAAGAGAACAAACAGATGGGAAGAGCAGGAGCTGATGAGGAGATAAATAGCCATAATTTTTCAAGTCTTTTTGGGGCCTTTGTCTGGAGGGTTCAAATCCATCTGAAACTGATGCAAACATCCCACTCCTTGGGCTACAGTGTTGGACAAATATCTGGGACCATGACCATGATCTCCATTAAGGGTATCCAATATCTAGAAATTGGCTGGTTCATCTTCTCCTGCAGCAAAGACTGTATCTGAACAGCCCTGTCCTTGTATTGTGTTTCTCACCCTGAGTCCTGTAGGGCTGAGAGGCAAAGGCCAGCCCCATCAGTGTGTCCCAGAGGCTTCTCCATCCCTCCTTGTTTCCTTGTTCCTGCAGCAAGTTCAGGAGGCCTGGACTGCAGCACAAAAAAGACACATAAGAGATGGCTGCACCCATTTATTTAGTAATTTGCCCACCCATATTCCCCTTCCTCAAGGCAGAGTGTCCAGGACTGCTTTTACTGTGGCCGTCAGTGGAGCACAGCACACACTGGAGAGCCCATTTACCCCAGAACGGTAACTGTCATCTCAAACCAAATGACCTTTTATTCTGTCTTTGTGTCTTTAACTTAGGGAGCGAGTTTTCTGGGACCCCATACAGCCACCCACAATATTCAACATACAACGACTCCTGGAGGTTTCCCAACCCTGGACTTCTGGGTAAGTAGTTGCCCCTGTCTTGAGAGAACAGTGCAAGGTGTGCAGCGTTTGTCCAGCCCTGGGGTGGGCAGAATGTGTGTCCCAGCTTGTCCTCAGTCCCCATACTTAGACTCAGAATGGGACTGCAGGTCTCCATTGGGGTGCATGATTGCTCTTGGTTCACTTGCCCTGACTCAAACATCTTGTCTTCCTGCTTCTGATGAAATCCTTCCGGAGACATAGGGTACTGCTGGAAAGCAGGATCACCATTTTTTTCAGAGTAAGGGGTCCTGTTCAGACAAAACTTGTGGTGCCAGTTTGCTTACAGCCAATTGTAAGCTCCACTGCTTTCCGTGCTATTGCTGCTTGTGCGTGCATGTGCTTTGCATTTCTCCCTGATCTAGTGTTGTGTTTGCTCCCCAGTTGTGTGTATGCCCACTCCATCCCTCCTCAGCAAGAGACCACTGGTGCAGTCTCACTGATGCCAGCATGGTCCCTATGAGCAATGGGAGACAGAAGCCCTCTAACTCCTGCAGGATCATGGCCCTCATGTGAAGGATAAACATAATCCATTTTACACCCCTGTCAAAAGCTGGCCCACTTTGACCTTATATACATGTAGCATGCAGTAATTAGAATTTTTCCCTGCATAATTTGCATGGATGAGGTAAGTAAAATACCAATTAATTGTCATCTCTCAACAGAGGAGTAGCATGCCTTAGAGATTTCCAGATTTATGGATGACAGGGCTGTTATATGTGACCTCCAGCAGTGAAATAATTTTGAATTTTTGTCGTACTTTTTTCATCCAGTTTCTTTGTTTTAAGTAATTGAGTCCCCATATAATTGAACCACCCAGGCTGTATTCATCATGGTTCTTGTCCTTAAACAAATCCTTCGGGAGCAATAGACAGCCTCTGCCTCTCATGCCATGGTGCTGGTATAATGCTGTTATTTGCTGTGCCACATTTAAGGGTTTGTTAGTGCTTCCATCATAAATCAACAGACTGATCTTCAGCTAATATGGATGGGCATAGCTGCACAAAGCCAGGGGAGTCCCCATGTTCAAACCCACTGTTTCCATGGCCACAGCCAGCAGCGCTGGCAGATTTTTGGTTGAGCAGCATGGGGAAGATGCTTTTGCCAGAGGCAAGAGCACACACCATGCTTTCTTCATTTCTCATTTTGCAACTCCTTTTGAATCAAGAGAGCTGCTTCAGCAATGCTCTGCATAATGGATAGGCCTGGGAAGCCAGGTTTTGTGTGACTTTTTAAATTTTCCTTCCAAACTGTTAAAGAAACTGGCATGATACTAAAAATAAATGACAACCCATCCCTCACCCTGCCCTTCAGCATAAAGACAGGGCTTTTGGAGAGGCTCCTGAGCTGTTTACTGTGTTCCTGCCTGTGGATATCCACCTCCATGAGAAGGGTGTGCACACTATCTGGAGCCATCCCAAAGCCATTCCTGAGCTCCGTGCCACCCCACAGGGGTGGGCAGTGGCCCTTTGTTTCTGTCAGCAGCAGGTTGCACGCATGGCCTGCTCAGCTCTTTATTTGAGGTGATGGGCCTGTACCAGCTCTAAGCACGCTGTCCAGGGTGCTGGGCAAGGTAGGTCCCTGCGATACCCTGAAGATGCTGGAGATGCGTAGGTCTGGGTCAGCAAAAGACTTTAAAGCAGAGGCTGGTCATGAGACAACCACTTGCTGCCAGAACCTTTAACCTGTGCCATTCCCTTTTTTCTGCATCCATCCTCTTTTTCTCGTTTCCTTTTTGGATCATGCACTTTGGGGAAAAATTCTGACTCATCTTTGACATATGAGCAGTTGTGGGGATAGCATGCTCCTCCCAGCAAAGCTCGTTTTCAGGCTAGTGAAGATTCCTTCAGCAGTATTTACTCAGCAGAATGCTGTGAACGTGTGTTTAAATGAGGCGGGGCAAAAAGAACCAGAGGCTCTCATATTTTTTCAGAAACTTCAGCTTTCTTGAGATTGAAGTGTTTCATGCTATAATGTCAATGCTGATTATTTCTTTCCCTTTTGTTTTTTTTGCTGTTGGAAAATGTTAAAATATATAATATTGGCTTCCTTATTTTTGTCCTCTTCATTATACTTTGTTTCAACATTTTCAAAAAAAAAAAAAAAAAAGGGAATTTTTGTTCTGCAGTAAGTCCTAAAGATGAACTTACCATTTCAGTTCAGTCTAGTCACAGAACTGGGGGAACTGGAGTTTCCTGGAGAGGGAATCCCCTTGTCTGACCACTGGTAGGTCTAAGTACAGTGCTATGATCTGATCAAGAATGTGTCTGCAATCAGCCACAGTCCATGGGTCAGATGTCTCTTGTGCCTTGCAGAGATCCCTCTTATCCACAGCTCTACCTTTGTCACTGGAAGCCTGATCCTGAACTCCCTTCTCCCTAGTGCCTGCTAATCCCACTGGTAGCTGAGGTCAAGTAGGAGTCTTGTGGCAGACCCTTTAAAACCTGCCCCAAGTCTCCCTGCACACTCAGAAGGTGCTGTGTGATGAGCCTGGGCACACGCAGTGAAGAATAGGTTAATTTGAACTATGTCCAGGATGCTTCCACTCCTCTCAGGAGTATACGTGAGTGCATTTAGTAATTCTCTCCTGAGAACAAGCTCTGGCAGTATCAGCCTCAGAGCAGAAGCCTTGACAAAATTAATCAGGACTGGTACATTGCCTGACACAGTTTGTTTTACAAAGTCCTGCTCCTTTCACTAAGATGAAAGTGTAATACTGTAAGCACTTAGCAGCACCTCCGTTCAATTAATTCCCTGTGCTGGCAAGGAAGATTTGCAAGTGGCAGGGTGAAAGGATACTTGGATTGAAAAATTATATTTGGGGGAGAGTAAAGAGAGAGAGAGATGAGAATGGTGAGAAAGCTTTGGTTTTTAGTCCCCAGTCTCTGTCTCTGTATGTGTGGAGCAGCAGGGAGGGGTGTGAGGTGGTGTCTTCAGGGGAAGGCAGAACCATATTCATGGCATGCAGACACTGGGAATTTGCTGTCTGGCCTCAGCAAAGCACCAGCTACTCACCATTACCCTGCTGTCTGCTCTGCCCTTGCTTTGGTGCTTGTCACTTCTCTGCACCAGGCACCAAGCCTCTTCTGCCCCAGCTGTCATGAAACCAGTGCAGATGAGGGACTGTGCTCTCTCTTTTCTGGGGCAGTCCCAAATGCTGTGCCCCAGGGCTCCTGGGGAAGAGCAGACAATCAAGCCATGGTCAACAGAAGCAGGGGCAGAAGAAGTCAGTTATCTGCTGCAGCTTTGCAGTGTCTTCATACTCTTGCATCCTGCATCAGCTCTGGTGGCACCCACACCTGTCTAGGTGTCAGACACATGACAGACTTGGCTGTGGGGGATGACTCAGTCTCACCTCAACTGTAGCAAGAGTGAGGATGGACCCCAGGTTCCTGGAGAAATGTGCTGGGAAGAGGACATAAACCGTTGTGTGGTCAGGCTTAGTGGCTGAAGTAGGTGTCTCCATCTCAAAGCCAGACAAAGAAGTGAGGCAAGGAACATCATTTTCCTTTCTTTTTTTCCCACATTGTCCTGCAAACAACCTGCAAGCAGTACAGGGCAGGGGTGCACACAAAGGCACATGCATGAGCATACGGGAGGCAAATGTGCATGTCCAGGGCTCAGGCTCTTACTGTCAGCACATACTGGTGCACACCAGCATAGGATCAGCTCAACATGTACATGCTAAGGGCAGATAACAGCAACACTGTGTAATGAAGAAAAACTGTTCAGTTTTGTGCTGGCTTGTAGCATTTGGCTCAATCCTGCTCATGGTGGGTTCTGTTTAATGCAGTGTCCCCACACACATGCAGATGTAGTCCCTGTGCACTGGGTGGGAGGGTTTGACTGCACCATTGCAGTGCTGTGTCTGCCAGTGCTGGCATGGCATCATGCAAGGGCAGGGCTTCGAGCCTCTCTGTTAGGATTAGATTCAATTTCTCTGTGGGATTCTGTGGAAAGATTAGAGAACAAGTAGGCACTAGAAATGACTGTGTCAAGAAATAAATTGATGATAGTATGAATTAGAAAGGAAAAATGACAAAAGGATGGACTAGTCTGTTCTGGATGGGGGCATGGTGACAGGAAGAGTGAGTACTTTCATTTTTCACTTTAAATACAAGCTTCTTTGATTGCACAGCTGAAAGGCAAACTGGCAAAATCTAACTTCAGAGAAATGTAAGGCCTTTGGAATGCATGGGAGAAATATTGGGCTTTTTGTAGCTGCATTGAGTCATAACAGCAGTGGAGGAACAGAGAGTGGGAAAACAAAGGCTCTGACCCCCAGAAGACCCCATTTACCCCAAAACCTCAGAAAGTACTGCATCCAGCTCTGGTTGAGTCTCTGCTCCATGAGTCAGGGTGAAATTGTTTGGTGCCTCCTGTGTATTTTTCACCCCTCTGCCTGAGCTGAGCTGCCATGACTAGTGCTAGTGCTGCTGCCAGTGGGGACTGGGATCTGTGCTGACCACCACCACTGCGTGCTTCACATTGACCTCCTGGTGCTGTGGTGGGTGAGGACAGCAGTTCCACCTGGCTCTTCACTGACTTGTGAGCTGTTTTACCTCAAGGTACTGCCTGCCCTGCAGTGCAAAATTTACCCCAAGGACATCCATGCAGCTGGATTGCCCATGAGGGGACACAGGCCAACAAACTGGGCACCCCCAAGAGGGCAGCCCCCATAGAGCATCCCAAAAACCCCAGCTAGACATGGCATGCACATTTCAAAGTCTGGTGAGCTGTTAACTTTTGCCTTTGCTCATTGAAGAGTGGCCAATTTGACCAGGGAAGGCTTCTGTGCTTTTCATGGCTTGAGTTTGGCTGGGATACTAAGTATACAGCATTTAATTTTAGGCTACCCCATGAGAATGGTTTTCACTGTCCTTGTGAAGCTGTCCTTCCAGTATTCTCTGGGGAATATAGTTCCTGAGGCTGGGGCTCGTTAACCTGCTGTCAGTTACTTGGAAGAAGGCTATCTGTGCAGCCCAGGATAGCAGTTGTGGTGCTCTCAGCAGGTAACATAAGACTACACTTGTGCAAACGTAGATGGAATGATGACATGTTGAAGGGGTCTGCTTTACCACCATTGGCTATGGCATAAAATTTTTTAACTTGTAGTAAATAAACCTAGGTCGGATTGGCTCCTGCCTAGGAGTTTGTATACAAACATCTTTGCAAATGCTTATCCTGGCCAGTGATTTTACAGACTCTCTTGAATTATTCTTGTGTATGGTAAAACTCTCTAGTCAGCTAGGACTACACACCTGAAGGTTGCTTTATCTTGTTTAAACCCAGCCCTTTTCAGTGGGTTTGTCTGATTTTGGATGTCTGAGTCACTAAGAATGGCGCTGAGGACATCATAGACCCACGTGCTGTGTACAAGCTCCTGCTTTGCCACAGCACTGTGCAGAAGACACATTCCAGTAGCCAAACTCCTCTGTTTCTGACCCCTCAGGGTTGCAGCAGCAGAGTACCACATGCTGTGCTAGGACATTGATCATGACAAAGAAGTTTTCTTCTCTGACTGACTGTGCTAAGCAGTGCACTGCACATACTGTGCAATAGCAAATGCTGCCTGTGCTCTGTTTTTTTGGATGCATCAGCTTGTGCTCTCTTGGAAATGAAAAGCTGGAGGCTGATAATGAAGCCTGAGCTTATCTCCTGATGTGGCACTCTGGACAAAAGCAGCCTAGAAGGAACAGCTGGGCTTGCCTGTCAGATTGATCCTGTTGGACCCACAGCAGTGAGGCAGCCCTGCATTTTGCCGATGGTTAACAGTGACTTTCCATGAGCTTCCTCTTAAGAGTCCCGCTGTATGATTCTCACTCTGGGCCTGGGCTTTTGAACCAGCAGCCGTCAAGTAATCAATCAGGTCATTTTGGAGTGAACAGCAAAGCATTCATCTAGAGGCTGTACAACAAGAGGAGATGCCAGGAGGTTCTCCAGCCTCCCAGAGGTAGAGGCTTTTGGTGCGGCACAGAGCATGTTACCAACAGCACCCGGCATGCCAGCTGGGTTCTCCTTCCAACTCCAGAGGGTGTGCAGGGCCATAGTGGTGGAACAGTTGGGGCACTGCCCCACTCAGGCTATTCCAGGGGCTGGGCAAGCATTGGACCTGCAGGAGCAGGGTTTGCTAGAGTCTGGGATGGGAAGTGGACACCTAAGAAATGCACATTTGGCTTCACTGCCACTGATACTTTCCTAAGGTGTCCATAGTTCCTGCTGAGCTCTGGTAGCATCACCTTTTCCTGGTGCGCCAGCTCCTGTGCCTCACTGAAGCAGCAGAAGTCACTGCCTCTGCAGCAAGTCACATCCAGGGCTGTGAAGACCCTTGACCATGTGTCAAACCAGCTTCAAACCATGACACCATGTCTGACAGACTGCTGTCCCATGTGTGTTGAAGGCAGGGAGCTTAGGATGGAAGGCAGCTCTCAGACAAGGCCACTCATGAAAACAAACCCTGCAGCCCTGACTATCCAAAACTGTTCCTCACGTTGGCTCTTTGTTGCTCATCCAGACCTGCCTGGTGGTCTCAGATGCATGTGTCTGAGTACAAGTCCTTCCAAGGGGGTTCTTCCACACTGTGATGTGCCTTACATCCCCTGCATGTGAAACTGGTGACTTACAGACCAAATTAGTAGCACCTTGAAGGGAGAAAACTCCCTTCTTAGGATGGATCAGAGTTGGTTTTGTTGCAGGTGTGCTTGGTGCTGGCTGGACAGACTGGTATCTCTCTGGATACAAGTCAAAGACTCCATTCAAACAAACAGTCCAGGTTCCTAGTGATCCTTGGGTAATCATCCTATCTACCAGTGCTTAGCCCTGCAGGACAGAAAATTGTCACGAATACTTTTCAGGCCTTTTCTTGGTAAACAAGTGCTTTCAGTGAAATATTTTGAATGCTTTGGGATTCAACCTCCTCTCCTCCTTTCGAAAGGAGGGGGGAAAATCAAAGAAGTCAGAGTATGGTAGTGTGTTGGGGTTGGAATATCTTGGTTTTCCATTCTGAAAAGTAATTAACTTTTTTTGGTGACGTAAATGAAGTTGATGTTTTGAGTGAAGGAAGAAGGCACAAATAGCAAGCAGCAATGCAAAGCAATGGTAGCCTTCCTCTCCTGCAGAACGCACAAATGCAATTTTTATTCTATTTACCCAGCCTTTATTGAAGCTTTGGCTGGAGAGCTCTCTGACACCCATTGTCAGAACACTGCAAGCTGGCACCTTTCCACCTTTGTCTTCCTCACAGTGGTCTCATCTCTCACAGGCTCTCCCTACTACTACAGTGCCACAGCCCGTGGGGCAGCCGCACCAGCCACTGCTGCTGCCTATGACCGCCACTGACACTGGAGCTCATGGCATCGGCACTGACGGCATGCACGTCTGGGACAACTGTGACGAGTCATCTTGCTGCCACCATGCCAGCCACTCCAAAAGGGAAGGAGAAAGTACCTAGTAGGAACATGATAATTGAAATTTTGCTCTTTAAACTTGTTGAACTGATTATTGTATTCTTAAATCTGGTTGGGTCTTGAATCAAACAGAGAAACAGGAGAAAGTGGTTCTCCTGAAGCTCTGTGTGGTCAAAAATGCGTGGTAGCTTCATGTTCTTGGCAGCCAGCTGGCTACTGCTTTAATCGCCTGCGGGTGCCATGGCTGTATCTGGGGATAAGGAAGAGGTGTGAGCAGCTCCCCCTGGGACAGCTCCCTCTTGCTGCACACTGAAACAGGCTGTGAGACTCAAGGCAATTTTCTTTTCTTCTTCTTCTTTTTTTTTTTCTTTTTTTTTTTTTGTGTGTGTGTGGCAAAGAAAATCAGTCTGCTCAATTTTACACAAGCACACCACTGTAAATATTTGCTTGTTTGTATTACTGTAAGAGTAGCTTAAGCATAAATAGCAACATTGTACAAGTATGAACTCAAAACACATCCAAAAGTGTGTTTTGAAACTGGTGCACTGATTCAAAGAACTCAGTAAGCTTTAAGCAACTTTGAACCAGGTTAACACTCATTGTGGCTGTATTTTGGGCTGATGTTGTTTCTATATAGAGCATCCTATTTGACAGTTGTGTGTGATCATGCTATATGCTGGTATCAAACACATGGGCAACTGAAAGACATAGGCAATTTTCTGATATTTTACTGCTTAATATTCATTTATGTTCATTTGTCATCATACTAAACACTGGAACAAATTCACTGGTTTCAAGCTAAGCAGCATCCAGGAAGGAATTCCTAAATAACAGTTGACACCTTATGTATATCTCTAGAGATTGTGTGCCAAATCCCAGTCATGAAAACCCTGAGAGGAAGGCAGAGAAATACCATGGTTATGATTTTTGTTAAGTGCATGTATTGAGTGGGGTGTACCAGGCATGAGGGCAGCTGCACTTGCTTTCCAAGCCAAGCTGGAGGAGAAAGTGCTTGTTTCGTGGTGTCTGTACATTTCTGTGAAGGCATTGCAGATTCCAGCACTGTAGTCCAGACATGCCTGAGGGGAATTTTGCCCTGCTAATTCCATGTTTCTTCCCTCCTACTTGAATAGGAAGCACTAATAGTCACACGTTTCAATGTGCACCTTGTGGGGGGCTAAATTAGGAGAGCAGAGCAGCTACAAATGACCCGCTACACCAGTCGCTGCCTCTCCATGGAGCCAGGAGAACTGCTGATCTCTCCCTGAAGTCTCCCCCTACCCCAGACCAAGGCACAGACAACCTCAGCCACATAAGGATGATGGGCATGACCCCATCCCTTCCCTCCTGAGGGCAGTGGAGAAGCTCCCTGGTCCTGTTGAGATGAAGATCTGGCTGTAGCCTCCTTACTCCTGACCCAACTGTTCTCATCCACCCAGAGCTGCATGGGCTCTGCTGAGGGGTCCTGTTCGTGCTTGCCTGCAGAAGAAAGGTTGTTGGTGTCAAACCTGAGATGCATTCCTGTGGATGAACATTCAAGCAGGTATTCACCAGCTTCCACCTGTACAAGCATTTCTCTGGCAGCTGAGTTAACACTATTCTCTCTCCTCTCTTCCCACCTCATCACTTGTGCTGCATATCTGTAGTGGCCACTGATCTGCTGAGAAATTCCCTCTCCCACTCCAGTGGCATCTTCTCATGGTATGGAAATGCAGCCATCACTTACAAGTTTCCAGAGCAGACGTGTTCCAATCCTCAGCAGCCATGGAGACATCTATGTCCCACCAGCTCAGTGACATTTCAGCATGATGTTCACAGATGCCATCAGGAATTTTAGCCAGTCTTTCAAACTGTGCCCCTAACCCAGAAATAAGTTTTGTGACAAACTTATCAGTGAGATGAGTGCCACTTTTAATCTTTCAGCAATTAATAACTGTTACACATCTGTTTTTAACAAAAGGAACCTTCTGAAGACCTGCTTTGGGTTCATGCATATCTGAGTACCCCATGATTGCTTGCACCCCTTGGACAATACTGGAAAGGGCATTTCTGTCTCTGGGAACACGTGCAAGAGCCTGGCCAAGGGGTATGCATTGTCTCCACTCTGAGCACATGCACCTTGTCTGTGAGCTCCGAAAGGGATGTGGCTGTCCAGTGCCTTTGCTGAAGAGATGAGAAACAAGGGTTTGACCGCCCATGCTAGTGTTGCAGCTGGAGCAGAGGTGTGCTGAGTTACACCAGCTGTTGGGACACCATCAGGCTTGGCTAAAACAAGTCTGTGTGCCCAGTGAGGGAACTGCAGCTCACTGGCATGTGGGTCCTTCACCCACTCTGCCTACTCTCTTGCAACCACATTACTTTTACTTGTTTCCTCAGCAGCATGGATTGTGTGATGTACATTAATTCAGATAACATTGAGAAGACCCAACATGAGATTTCAGCAGATGTTAGCATAGTCATGCCAGAAGTGCTTGTAGTTGGGCTGGGGACTTAGGAAAGACATGACAGGTGTGTTTCCTCCAAATGATGGATGTGTGGATGCCACTGGCTGAAGTGACCCAAAGTGCTCAGGCCTGACTGGCCTCAAAGCTTTCATCAGGACTCCCTGAGGGCAGTCGGCCTTCCAGGCATGGTGGTGGGCTCCATCCCAGGGACTCTGTGGGTGCACAGGCAGCTGCTGAGGGAAAACCCAAAACTCCCGCCCTTGCACAAGCAAAGCAGGGACTTGTGCTTGACCCATCTCCCAGAACTTGGCAGCCATGGCTCACTCACATCTGCTGGGACATCTTTCAGTCAAGAACAGCCAGTAAGAGTTAGACCATGAAGTATTCATAGCATGCTGCTGGAAAAGGCACTTCTTGACAGTACTTTCCGTTTTTGAGAATATTTCACCTGATATTTACAAATGGCTTTCCTCAGGAAGACTTTCTGTTCATAGTCTTCATTGTGGGAATCCTCCTCCTTGGGGAGCATCTTTGAAAGGCACTTTTGGTAGAAGGTGGTCATCTGGGGTTGATGGAGGATTGCCTGCCTTCATCTGTCCTCTGTGGCCTCATTGTTTCATGGGGGAGGGGTTACTGGGTGAGATGGAGACGGGAAGCAAATGACCCTTTGGGGCTGCAAGGAGGGGAGAGAGCCAGGCCAATGCTGCTAATCCTTTACTCAGGTGGAATGCCCTGTAGAGCAGTGAATCATTATTAAAACCCTTGTGGAAATCAACCCGACAAAGTGCCTTCAGGCAGTTTCAGCACCAAACTCTGTAATACACTTGGTTACATGGAGGGTTTTCCAGTACTTGACACTCCAGCAATAATTTTATCAAATACATTGCTGACACAGGCTAAGAAATGAAATTTGAGAGGTGGAGAGGGACAATGGTGCTGTAAGATTAAATCAATGGAGGCTGGAGCCAGGACTGCATGAGCTGACTTCTTGAGGAAACCTTCAGTTAAATGTTGTCAGTGTGACCATAAAGAAGACAAAAAGTATTGTGGACACTGAGTTTGTTTAGCATCTGTGTCTGAAGGCTCAGTTACGGAGATATTATTGTTAGGCGCCTCTACTGACTGCAGAGCTCTGGATGTGTCAGGACCGGATCAACAGATCAAATGCTTTGTTTGGTCACTGTTAAATTAGAAAAACTCTTGGGGCTCTGGGGTCACGAGGCCAGAGAGTGTTTGTTCATTCCATGATGTCTGAGAAGTTCTGTGGTTGGACTGGCAGGTGTTGGGATGACATCGGTGCTTGAGGCACTTGGGAAAGATATGGCAAGGAAAGAAACAGCACCAGGGTACATGGAGCTCACAATCTGTCACTCCTCCATGACTGGCTGTGACTGAGCCCTCTCAGTGCTGTAGTATGAGGGCCACGCAGTGGGAGAGAGCGGCATGGTGGATGAGGGAGGTGTGGTGGGCTCACTGTGGCAGATCTTAGCAACTACTGGATGTTGATAAGTGCTTTGCCATGCTGGTCTTAGCTAATGGGGTTATATTCCTATTTTTCTTTAATTTATGTATTTTACACATCCTTCAGTATGGAGGAGAGAGGAAGCCATGTTATGGTCTTGCTTATTTCCAGATGCAGGTGCCCATAGCTTCAAGAGCTGTGGCCTGTAGCAGAGTCAACTTGAGCAGCTGTCACTGGCTGCAACATGGCTCTGAGCAGGTGTCCTTCCCGGTACTGTGCTTTTTTCTGCATGCATGTGCCACTGGGAAGCATGAGGCCACAGGCACAAGAGGTAGCACAGCACTAGGCTGACCACCCCATGACTCTGTCCCAGCAAACTCTGGAAAAACCTGATTTTTCTTCTGGATTCGTTAATGAAATATTAGGGGACCAACAGCTCTTGGCTAATGTGCCCTGCAGTCTCACGAAGCATGCAAGCAATGGTCCCACATGGGTGTTAGGCAGAGCCAGGTCAGGCAGCTTGCACTGACAGAGGCACTGGGCACATGTTCCGAGCCGCAGCCAGTGCTGCTCCACTCTGGAGGCAGAGTGCTCGGTAGCGACACAAGGCTGGGGATGCCAGCTATGAAGCCCTGTAGTTCCTCAGACCTGCTCTTGTCACAGGTACATGTTACTACAGCATGAGGAACAAAATTATCTGAAAGGATCAAAACCACTTAGTGTTCTTTTTCTGGTTGAGCTAATGAGACTTGACATGCAAATGCTGAGTGAAAACCATGTTAGAGTGATGTCCGGATTGCTCACCTTGGCATCACAGCTGGCACAGGTGTCACCTCCATCAGTGGCGTCACTCACAAGTCCTGTGAAAGGCTCACAGAATGCAGGAGCTCCAGGGTGGGAGCCAAACTGAAAGGACTGACCTGGACACAGCTGCAGCATTGCTGGGTGGGCAGGCATGCCTGTAGGGATTGCTGTCTACACACTTGTATGTGTAGGCACACTTGAGTATCTCAGAAGCTTGCAGGAGTTGTGGAGAGGGGAGCCCTAGTCCTGCATTAGCCCCAGACACCATCCAGCCTGACCCCTGTGTTCAAGGTCTCCTGCTCTGCTCTTTTCAAATGAGGTGGGGAAAATGGCCAGTGGCCATTTAGACCTGCTTTTCCCTTTGCTCAGCTTCCTGTGGGGAAAAAAATCTTGTCCTGGTTTTTCACTTTGTAGTGGCCTTTGTACGTTCCGAAATTATAGAAACTCATTTCATTGCAAATGGAATTCCTTTCCAAGAAAAAGAAAAAAGAACAACTTTTTTTTTCTTACAGACAAACTACCCTGTATTAGGGACTTTTAGCATCAAAAAAATACATATCTGTTGTATCCACCAAAGTCTGCAATGCCTGCATTGAACCTTACTTCTTTAAAAAGAGAGGGAAAAGAAAGAGAGGGAGAAAAAGAAAAGCCTCCTCACCTTGAAAAATACATACAAACAAAAAAATAACTTACAAAAAAAATCATAAAAATAACTGTTGAATTGCCTTTGAAAGTAGGGGATAACATCTGTTGCAAAACAGATGAAAAAATGCTTCTTAAAATGTGTATGTTTTGTATTCTTTTTTTCTAGTAGGAAAAGAACAAACTTGAAATCTTGGTGTTTTTTCCTTAGTGCTGTGTGTTGCTTTTGTGTGTTATAATATTTGAATGTAATTACAGCAGTGCCAATTTGCCAAAGACGTCGAACATTATTTTGGGGATTTTCTTTTGGGTTTTGTTTTGGGTAGCAAAAAGGGAGGTGGGCTGGGGACCAGGGGTGCTAAGGCATGGGTCAAAAAGGAGGGGCTGTTTGAAGGGGTTTTTTTCTTTTTTTTTTTTTAAATTCTTTCTCTTGTCAAACTGAAATTTGTGATTTTATTCTAAGTTAAATGGTTGACTGCAACACTTTTTATTTTTAGATTAGTTGAAGAAACATGCAATAAGATTGGCGTAGTTCAATATGTGTGTCTTTTCATGAGAGTGACTGTTACTTGTGGACATTTGGTTTTATGTAACCTTTATGTGAGATAATTATTTGTAAATATTTACCATAATTTTATTGGTTCCTAAAATAAAAGTAATTTTTTTAAGTTCAAAATGCCTCCTTTCACTCTTGTCCTAACCTTGTGTCCTGCCTTCCTTGGGAAAAAAAATTACCAGGTAGTTGCATTTGAAGTGGGACATTGGAGGCCCTCATGAAAAGGCATCCATCACACATAGCCAGACACTGCAGCGCAGTGTCACCCAACAGCCTCCCCACTGCAGCATAGTTGGACCCAATAAGGTGCTCAGTGCTATGGCAGAGCCCAAGTCACCACAAAATGAGGTCAGTGTTGATGAGGAGTGTCAGGTCTTCAAGTGTCCTTGGTCCTGGGGGCAGATTGTTCTCCCCATGAAGCAGAGGCACCCTCCAGGACAACCCCAGATGCAAGGTGGAACAGTTTGCTGGGGACTGGAGTCAGGTACTGTTCAGAAGAACCTGAAGGCATATTTCAGTGTCTGAAGACCACATTGGTTTGGCTGAGGCCTTCCCTGCTTTGGAGCAGGTCTGTGCTATCCTGCCCTGCTGCCCAGCCACTCTTCTATGGCAGAGGGTGTCCTTTGGCTGCTGAGGGAAGGGGCCTCCCAGGCATGGGGATTTTTGTCCCAGCTGCCTTTTTGTTCCAAGCCAAAATCTCTTGTCCAGTGTAGGACAGATGGGAAGAGCCCCAGCTTCCCATGTGTGACCACTGGCCACCAGCAGAGACAGGGTTGCACTGGGCTCTGGAGGGTGGGAGAACTCTCCTTGCCCCTGCCCTAGAGTCCCTCCTGGCTGTGTCATGAATTGCCTCTACTGACATATATGTACCATTAGTAACTGGAAAAATCTTGCTAACCACTGTTGCCATAAAATGGATGTCTGTACCCCATCTAGCTGGGACGGAGTTAATTACCTTCATAGCAGCCAGTATGGTGCCATGCTCTGGATTTGTGGCAGAAACAGGGTTGGTAACACACCAAAAATTGGCTCTCACTGAGCAAGCTTGCATAGTATCAAGGCTTAGAGAGGAGCCTTGGCTGGGAAAAAAGCTGGTAAGGGAGGCAACTGGAGAGCTGACACCAAATGACCAAAGGGATAGCTGCACAATACAGTGCCATACTCACCAGCAGAACCTGGGAAGGGAGTTTTTCCAAAGCAGATGTTGCTTAGGGACTGGTTAGGCACCATCAGTCTATTTGTGGGAGGTGGTGAACGGATGCCTTCGCATCACTTGTTTTTATTTTCCTCCATCCTTTGCTTAACCTGTTTTTGTCTCAACCCTTAAGTTCTCTCACTACTGCTCTTCTTATTTTCTCCCCCATCCTGTTGTGGCAGGATTAAAACAAAAGGCTATGTGAACACTGAGCTGCTGGCCATGTTAAATTCTCCACAGCAATGCACTCCTTAAAATAAACATTGACATTGATTCTGACAAAGTCCTCCAGGAAGCTCAGGACAATGGGTCTTTGTCCCATACATTTCAGTTTTAAACCTGAGAAGTGGAATTCACAGAACTTTTCCCAATTCAGCAGATAATTGTAGATAAATAAAATCACGGTCATTGGGTGCATAGACAATGGGCAGAGAGAGGCAGAATTAAGTCAACCAGCAGTATACATTCAGTATTTACTTGGTGACCAGCAGGCTCCACTTTGGGAAGAAGCCTGCACTGTGTGCTGGCAGCATAGAGCAGGGATACTTCCATGCAGTTGCATTTCAGAGTGGAGTGGGTATTCTTACACTTGAGCCTGCAGTATAGTGGAGTGCACTTACGAAGAACAAGTGCTCAAAAATCAGTTTTCCATAACTGCCAAGTTCATCCAGCAGCACTTGACCAGCCAGGCTGCACTTGGTGCGTTTTGCTCTACCCCTGCTACTCCTCTCCTGATGTCCTGATGTATTCTCCATGCACCTTATGCACCTTACAGCTCTTTGGGATGCACAGCTTTTGGAACAGCCCTTCACATCCCACATCCTATGTGGTGTGGGCTGAAGCAACAATCTCCCAGTGCCACTGCCCACCTCATTGCTGCGAGCTGGTGATTGCCAGCCTCTGGCCCCTGTCAAGGCACTGGTGCCCTGAGGAACCCAGTATCACCAGAAGGAGCAGGAATCCCTTGCCCTGCCCTCTGAATCCTGCGAGACTCAGCTTCTTGTAGGCAACAGGTGGTATTGCCTTCTGGGGAGGGAGGAAAGCCCTCAGACCTTCTGAATCCACTGCATCACAATGCATGTGTCACCTCCCAGGCAGCAAGGTCCCGGAAGGCTCTGGGTCTGGGTCTGGGAGACCACTCTCAGCAACTGTCCATCATCATGAGGGTGCTCAAAGAGCTGGAGCACCTCTCCTATAGAGACAGAATGAGAGATGGGGGTGCTCAGCCTGGAGAAGGGGTCTCCCTCTTTCTCTTCAGGGACATCTTAGGATCCCTTCCAGGACTTAAGAGGGCTCCAAGAGCGCTGGAGAGGGACTTTGGACAAGAGCCTGGAGAGACCAGACAAGGCTTCCCACTGACAGAGGACAGAGGTGGATTGGATATTGGGAAGAAATTCTTCCCTGGTGAGGCCCTGGCATAGGCTGCCCAGAGAATTGTGGTTGCCCCGTCCCGGGAAGTGTTCAAGGCCAGGTTGGACGAGGCTTGCAGTTCGGACCTGGTCTAGAGTGAGGTGTCCCTTCCCACAGCAAGGTGTGAAACCAGATGAGCTTTAAGGTCTCTTCCAACCCAAACTTTCTATGGTTCTAAGATTCTCTTAGTGCATCTCCCAGCACTTCTTGAGGAGGGCAGAGAGTGGATGAACCAAACTGCCTTTTCCTTGCAGAACCTGTGCCAGTGCCTGGACAGCTTTCAGTGGAGATCTGTGGCCTAGCAGCAAAGGAACATAACAGGAGAACACTGGGGCCCGTGTTGTGGCTGTCCTGTGTTTGTAATGGCAGAGATTGCCATTTCTTGCTCTGTTTTTTATACTTTTTGTACTTCTGCTGTCTTTCAGCCTTGCTAGGTTAAAAGAGGAATGAGTCGTCTGTCCTGCATCAGGCAGGCAGTGCCTGTTCCTCATTAAGCCCTCCCACGTCTGGATGTGAAATGCCATGGCAGCCTGCTGGTAGCAGAACAGTGGGATTAGACCTGACACAATTGCGGTGAGAGGCACGGAATCTTCCTGTCTCTCCAGGTGTGAGGCCCCATACTGCTTCCTTCAGTGAGAATGCCCTTCAAGGATGCAAATACGGTTTTCGCTCAAACCTTCATACAAATGGCCATTGTTTAAGATGCCTGGGAATTGTCATTTATACTTGTAATGAATAGGAAATGCAGACCCTTGGTTAAGTAAAGGAATGTCTCTGTATTGTAACAGATCTTGCAGACAAGGACAATATGCAGCCAGGAAAGTCAGGAGCAGAGATGGTCGGTACATGGGAGCTGGTACAAAGAGATCAAAGTGACAACTTCTTTGCCAGGATTCCTGCAGTGGGCCATGATGGCTATGAGCAGGAACATCTGGAAATAATGTCACAGACAGCTGGTGAAGAGTTATGGCTTCTGTCTCAAGATTTCATGACCTATTTTCATTCTCAAAAAACCCCCAAAGACTTGAAATGCCCAAGGGAGAAAACTCCTTATGTGTATGTGCACTTTCTTGAAGCCTCTAGGAAGCAGTGTTTCCAAAGCAGTGGGGCTACTGATCATACTTGAACAGTGAACTGAGAAGCATGCTCCAGCTACCACCCAGTTGAATGGACTTCTTTCTGCCTAAAAGCTTGTAGTAACTCTCACTCATTCACCCTTCAAAGGCCCTGCTCGACAAGAGGCTTTGGGCCCACCTGAAACTGGATCCCACGCCCTTACATCAAACAGAGCAGTAGGCATTGAAAATGTATCCAAAACTGCAGAGCTGATGTTTGTTACCATATGCATGAGAAACTGACCCCCCACACAGCAAAACAGGTAGAATTTGGTAGGCTGCAGCAACCTCCAATACAGGTAAAGGCTAGAAATTAGTAATGGGACATGTTTTGCAGAAGCATCAAAAGAATAGGAATGAACTCCACAGAGAACTTCCAAAAGGTATAAATTTATGTATCATGATGCGCAATCTCATCTGTATGTGCAAAAAAGACATGGTGGCACTAAAAAGTGCAAGAGCCCTGTGGAAGGAAAGACTGGCTCCTGGCTAGCTCCCCTAATTTATATGCTGGACATGACAATCTATAGTGTAGAACATCCCTTTGAGCAGTTTGGGACAGCTGCCCTGGCCATGCTTTCTCCCGGCTGGTTTCTCACCTCCTTGTTATTGGGAAACTGAACAATTTGTTTGTGGTCAACAGAAAAGTCCTTGATTGAAGATGAGCACTACTTAGCATCAACGAAACATCAGTGTCTTATCAACCTTATTCTCATCCTGAATCCAAAACATAGCACTGCACCAGCTAATGGGAAGACAATTATTACAGCCTAAACCAGGACACCCTGTCCCAGCCAGCAGGTAACACATCTAGATCAGACTGAGAGTGATGCTCCAGTCACCCCTTCCATCCTATGTTCCTATTAAGCCTCTGCCACCTCACAGCACCAGGAAAGTCACACCTGATAGAAGACCACTTAATTCTGATTCCTAATGCTATTAAACCCCTTGTAAACAGTCTCCTGTAACACTTTAAATTGTCCATTATGGCAGCAATGCTTAATTAAGGTGGAACTGACAAATGGAGTCATCGTGATTAATGTTATTATAATGAATACATCTGCAGTTTGGTATAATGCAGAGAATATCTGACTTCCCAGGAAATGCTCAGATAGAGAGGTTGTCTTTTATATTCATAGGGATATAATAATTCCTCTGAAGGAATCTCTCTGTAATTTAGCATGAATTAATGTCTGCTTATCACACTGTGTTACCCGGAGCAGCAATTTATCTAAATCCTATATATGAAATGTGGACTCTTGTCTAAGAACACCCAATAGTGGAGAAACCCTTTGAAAAAATACATTTACTGTAGATCATTAAGGCTCAGTCTGCTAAGTGGCCTTTAAATTAAATAAAGTTAAATAAACTCTTCTTTAATATACCACTGTAACTTTTTCATTAACAAACATATTGTCCCAGTTTGGGCCAATCTTAAGGAAAGATGTCCAAAAGGACGTCTCCTCAAAGCAAAGCAGGGCACTGCCGTCCCTCCCCCACCAGGTTCGGGAAAAGAAAACTATTCCCTGGAGGAATGTGAAAGACAGAAAAAGAACTATTTATTAAACACACACACACAGGAAAACAACGATACCAAAGAACCAAAATCTCTCCCACTGTGGAGAGGAAACCTGGAGAATTTGAGAGTCCTCACTGCAGGGGGGTGGTCTCTCTCCTCTTCCTTGGAGCTGGGTCGAGGTGGGTGCCCCACTCCAAGCTGGGGGAGGGTCCCCCGGTGGAGTCCAGACGCTCCGGTGATCTGAGCAAGTCCAGAGGAGAAGAAAACAAAGCCAAATTTTCTCTCCGTCTCTCTCCGAGGAAAAAGGAGCCGAAAAGCCGGGTGGAAAAAAAAGCAGTGTGCTTNCCCTCTTCCTGCCCCACATCTGAGGACCAGTGATACCTTCCCAGGGGTGTCTATGCCACTCTCATGGTGCTTGCTGCAGTACTTATCACCGGATCAAGGGTATGTGGAACATTTTTCCACCATTTTCCCTAGCTGCAGTGTGTTCTCTGATCCTTAGCAGAGTAGTTATGGTGCCCTGAGTCAATGATGCCGTGTGAGAGCTCTACTTCTAAAATAGCAACTGCTGCACCAGGAACACGAGACAAACCCTGTCGCTGTTGAGCGCTAGCTGAGTGCAAGAACCAAACTGGATCGGGTGAGGCGGAATTCTGATTCTATTATTTAATTCTAAAACTTATATAGACTTTTAAAAGTTTCTCCGGATTGGGTCAATTCAAAACCTCCCCCTAGGCCCATAGGCCAGGTAGAACTGTCCATCTTTCCAGAGACAGTTTCAATAACATCCAAACCTTATCTTTATTTATAGAACACAGGGAGAAGAAGAGAAAAATTCCCAGGGGAAAGAATCTGTGCTACCACAAAACCCTTCCTCCATTCTGGATTCTCAGCACCTTTTGGGGTCCTTGTTTACTCAGATGGCAGTCTTATAAATTCTTGATCAAAAACGATTTAAAAAACTACTTCGCATTTTCTGAAAGTTGTTATACTATTCAGCAAAGAATCGTCTCATGTCTTTTTAACTTACACTATTACTCTTCTTGATTAACAACAAAAACTGATGAGCTGGCCTTTCCAGGGCCCATAAGCTGAATCAGCCAAGCAGAAAATATAAAAGAAGGAAAAACAATTAAAAGTTATTTTAGTTGTTACATTGCAGTTGAATGTTATATTTACTTTTTTTTTTCCCGTACAGCAGGAAAACTTTTGCTGCACACACAGTTCTCTTCCAGTGATGGGATGTGGATGTACAGAGTCAGAGTTTCATACTGGTCACAGTAGTTACGGATTATCTAGCAACGTGCATGTGATAGTTTTGAGACTTCCTTTTATGATTGTGAAAGAAATGAACACAGTAGAGAATTATTATGTTTGCTGGGACTGTAAGGTTTATGCAAGAGGTCTGTCCGGATCTTTGGTCCTTGTGAGGCTGCAATGTGCACGGTGCTACTTTGAACTGAGAAGGCATGTGCAGAGCGCACTGCGATCTGACAGTGTTCTACAGGTTGTAAAGGAAAGAGGACTGCCCCTTGAATGGGGTGCAAATACGAGTTTCCACGTGTCAGGGGCAAGCTCCAGGCAAGCCTGTTGTCCCAGCAGAGTTATCTGTGCAAGATGTAGCCAAAAAGCTTTCCGTTTAGATTCATACTACAAGAGAGGCAGAATGCAGTGGTACCTAGTGCTGAGAAGGAAAGTGCATGGCACAGGTGTGCCATGAATATGAAAATAATATGAACCAGGTACAACTGGCTGTGACATAGCAAGGAGGGAATTACAAATGGGGCAGCACGCATGCTATTCATGAAATGCATGGCATGAAACAGAAAACTGTAGACATATTGTCTAAAAACACACAAATCACAACAAATAAAAAAAATGGAAAGCATCCTGATATTATGCTGTGGTTCTGTCCTGAAATGCTTAATTTTACAGAGTAAGTTTCTGGGTATAATAGATTTTAAAGAATCAGCCAAGGTCTTGTCATTTAAATTTTTATTGATTATATGCAAAGGTGACAATATATTGAAAAATCATCCACACATTGGCACCTACTCACAACTAAATAGCTGCTGAGGGAGAAATACAGCAAAAGCAACCTGCAGAAATTATGTGTGAGGGAGACACAATGTCCAAGCCAGGTCTGGAGATCTGAGTTCTGCAGTGACTTCTAGGAGCTACATTTGATGAATCTTGTGGGTCCCTTCCAGCTAAGAATTTTCCTAGGACCTTATATGATTCTCCAACACTTCTGGCTAACCCCAGAGCCAGGCTATACAGATAAACCTACAATGAGTTCCTGCAGGACTGGCATGCAGACATCCAGAGATGTGAGGCTGGTGTGCCAGACTCCTCCACTTTCTTACCATATAGACACTCTGAATTACGTTTTCCTCTTCTTATAGATCATTTCAGATATCATATGTTTGCATCAGCTGTATATAAATGAAAAAGACCTTAATATGTGTCTTGGGGTGACCATG
>VZTH01001249.1:0-21386 GCA_013397815.1 Aleadryas rufinucha | reverse complement strand
GGGCACTCCGGGCTGCGGGGCACTCCGGGCTGCGGGGCACTCCGGGCTGCGGGGCACTCCGGGCTGCCGGGCACTCCGGGCTGCCGGGCACTCCGGGCTGCGGGGCACTCCGGGCTGCCGGGCACTCCGGGCTGCCGGGCAGCCCCGCGCTCGCTGCCTCGGCGCGGCCCCTCCGTTACGGATTTAGCCCCGCAGAGACTCCGCTGCGGCCCGCAGGGCTCTCCGGGCTCCTCCTGCCGCCCCCGGGGGCTGCGCGGTCACACAGCCCCTGTGCCCCCCGCTGCTAAATAGTCACCGAACCGAATCACAGCAGCCCGGGCTGGTTTGGGGCTAAAGGGGCCTTAAAGTGCATCCCGTCCCACCCCCTGCCATGGCAGGGGCACTTCCACTACACCGGGTTGCTCCAAGCCCCGTCCAACCTGGCCTTGAACACTTCCAGGGATGGGGCTGCCACCCCCTGAATCACAACCTCAAAATGCTTTCAAGCAATACAGAAGTGCAAACACATTTATTTTGTACACATTATTTTGGGATTAAGTCCTCCACAGGTGTGGAGCTCAGTGTTGCTACGTGGGCAGAAGGACTCCCAAAAACACGTCTCTGAGAAAAGCAAAAACGAGATCTGTGCAAAGAGAAAACACGGAAGTCTAGATTATTGGGTTGGAGCAGCCTGGGATAGTGGAAGGTGTCCCTGGCCATGGCAGGGGGTGGGACTGGATGAACTTTAAGGTCCCTCCAACCCAAACCATTCTGAGATTCTGTGATTTTTCCATCTCTTGTTTCCATCAGTAGTTTATGTGAAACATAGAGAGCACCTGCATGTATAAGGCAAGATGAAGTGAGAGAGGGAGACAGCCTGCAGGGCCAGCTGCTGTGAGAGTATCACCTCAGAGATAAAATTAGCAATGTAATCCTCTTTCATGATGTACTTGCTTGGGTGGACACACAAACTGACCTCAAAAGCATTTCTTCAGCATGTTTGAGTAAATATTTCACTTCATTGTAAATCCAATGATACCATTATGACTATTTTATTTTGTGTAATAGCAGTAAAATTATAAGTGAGAGGAGTTACCTAGGAACTGGGAAATCTGACCTGGAGGAAGGTAGTTGTCTCATAAATCAGAGCTTTCCTTTTTATTGCTAGATCTAATTTAAGTGGTTCTACACTGTTTTCCCAGGTTTGTAGTCACCTTTTGCATTGTAAGTCCATTAATAACACCTGATACAATTCTTCAGTTTTAGAACTGTCTTTTGAATTGGAATTTTCATATTACTCTGCTGCCTTTACCTAACATTCCACTGCATTTTGTCCTTTACTGGCAATTTTAGGTACCAGTGGAACCAACAGGAAAAGAGAGACTGTCAGAAGTAGAGATGATGAAAGAGGACAGGGATCACAGGTGGGCTGCTGCTGTGGGATCTCATTAAGCAGCTAAATGTGTACATTTCTCTCACAACTGTAACACTGCTGGTATAGTCGATGTCTACCAAAGGCTTTGACTCTGCTTTTGTGATTGATTTGTGGTGGTACAGCATTATGCTTAATGGACAGAAAAGAATCGATATGTATATGTGTATATATATAAATATCTAAAAGCAGAACTTAGAGAAAGTCTTTAATAACATTTATACAGTTGTAAAGTTACACAAACTAAAGCCTTCCCTGCAGTGTTTCAATACAAGCTGAAAATAAAGTGACATTAATGGATTTTTATGATCCAAACTATGAGAAGAGCAGAAAGCAAAAGGAGAAGCTGGAAATGCCCAAAGCCAGCTAGGAATCCAAACACATAGTTTGGATTAAATGAAAATGAATCTTAGGTTTTATTCAGCTTTAAGTTTTAGGATAATGTGATGTTTTGATTCTGTAGCACTGAAAACAGTGCAGTGTGAGCAGTGACAGACAGACATTCTAATGAGGCAATTTGGACACTTTTCTACCTGCCTGATCTGATAAACCTGGGCCTAAGGTCACGGGACAGGTGGATTTGCTACGTCTGCTGTGAAGTAGCCATGAGGCAGCTCCTGCAGTGCAAGAGAAATAAGCTGCCAGAAGCCTAGTGATCCTGCTCTACTTACCTAGAAAGCTTGTTGCTATCTTTAAATGGCAGTCATAGTTCAGCAGAATTTTCCAGAGGACTTGGGATTCTTCATTTTGTTGAAACAGGAAAATGCCAAGCCTAGAGACATGAAGATTGCTTGTTTAGTCATTCCCACCTACTCTGTATTCTTTCCTTGGAAATGGCAAATTATTTCAGCCTGTTGGTTAATTCTCCCAAAAAGTCACCCTCAGTTAGCACAAAGCCTTGTCTTGACTAAAATGCAGTGACATGGCCTGTTTGAACAAACACGTCTGGCACTGATGCCTGGAATTAGCCAAACTCTGCAAAGCATTAGAAACAATCAGTTCCTCAGCTCAATAAAGTGTCATTAATACTGAGGAGTACAAATGTAGGAACAGGTGCAAGGGGCAGCCAGCAGAGCTCTGACACCTACAAGGGGATACAGCAAAGCAGAGGCTGGTTGCACCAGGAACCCAAATCCTCCAGGAATTAACCCCCCCTCTGGAATCAAATAGGTAAACAGTGTTATGTTATCATATGGAAATAAAACTTAGGTATGTCAGTGACAGCTTCTCAAATGTGAACATTTAGAACTTCCCCCAAAGAGTGTGCTTATATAAAGAATTCAATTAATATTTATTAATTATCTGAAGCTGCTCTTTGTTCTTCAGTCAACTAAAATCATGCCAGCTTCCTCCAGTTCCTCCTACAAAATGTTTTGCCAGATGCTCCATTTGTTAACACATTTTTGTGTGCTGACACTTGGAAAATACATGTGTCCCTTTACTCATAATTCACAGATTCAGATTTCTAGAGCCCCTTCTGTAGTGACTGAACAGTATGAAACCAAGGAGTGCTGCTGTGGGGCTGTTCTTGTTGTGTGAACTGACCCAGACAGGTAACCACGGGCAACCGTCAGACCACAGCCGAAATGCAAGGAGTACATTTATTTCATTGTATAATATGTATTTCATTATAGCTGACCTCTGATTCTTTCCACCCTACATTTCCAGTACAGATTCCTGCTGAAGGTCTGTAACTCCCACGAAGTCAGCACTGTCCTGCTGGGCCTCTGTCGGGGTCTGCCCTCACCAGCACCTCAGTGGGTGTGTCAGTGTGCCTGCCTCCCTGGCCCTGAGCAGGGCTGCTGGAGCAGTGGCACTGGACACCAGCTCTTAGCACCGAGGCAACCCACAGGGATCCATTTTTGGAGGTTTTAAACTCCCCAGTTGCAGCTGCAGACTGGGGAAGCTGTGGGTGCTTGGCCCCTTTGGAGGTGAAACTTCTACCAACACACCAGAGAAAGGTGTGCAAAGGAGGATTTGAGGCTCCACAATCTGTTCAGGTTTTTGAGTAGCCAAGGTATCTTAGTGGCTTTTCCCAAAGTGTGTAAAAATCTTCTGAAGTCCCATTTTTATTTCTTTTCTTCCCCCACCACAAACTTAGAATCACAAAACAGTTTGGGTTGGAAGGGACCTTAAAGTTCATCCCATTCCCCCCCCTGCCATGGGCAGGGACACCTTCCACTGTCCCAGGGTGCTCCAAACCCTGTTCAGCCTGGCCTGGGACACTGCCATGGATCCAGGGGCAGCCCCAGCTGCTCTGGGCAGACTCCATACCTGTACAGAAAAGTGATGTTTGTTCACTGAAATGGCTGCATACACTTCCGTTCATGCATGTGATTTTTTTTATATATACTAAGAAACTATATGTGTAATTTTAAGGAAACTTTGTTTCTAAATAATTGGGAGGTATTTTTAATTAATCCCTGGCTTCATTAATGGTAGGGATTTTTTAACAAAACATGCAGGGAAGTGATGAGAATCAATGAAAGCCCTTTTTTTTTGTCAGTGCTTGAAATTGATTTGGAGATAAGATCTATTTTTAAGATAGAATGAGATATTCTATTTTATTTACATTTTTTATTTATCTAGTATTTACTTAAATCAACAAAGTCTTTGTTTTTTAGTTGATTACAGTTGATTATATGAATTCATTTTTGTTAGGTTTTGAGATATTACTTTTAATGCAGTTAATTTATACTTGCTGAAAATACTTCAGTGACATTCTGTGCTTTTACTGGGTGAGAAAGAATGTTTTGTGCAGATAACAGTGATAAGCCCAGATAACAGTGGAACATTTCTATCGAATTTTCTTTTCATGGCATTTCAAAATCAATATATCAGTTTACCTGTAATTAATCTGACTTCACAAAATCATCTCTGTAGCGCTGTGTTTACTTGTGTGATGCGCGTAGACACACAAATAAATGTACATTTACTCGTTAATAACAGGAAATGAGGTGAACAGGAAGAGCAGAGCTGGAAGATTCAGTTATTAAAACATCAGGCTGCTGCGGCCTGTTTGCCTCAATCCCTTTAAAGGCCGGGCAGACGCAGAAAGCAGTTTAGGGATGATTATCTGCGTAGCCCCGAGGCACTCCCCGAACAGCCTTAGGTTAAGAAAAGATCGTTGCTGGCTCCTCCCAGATTACCATCCCCGATCCGATTAGCCACAGGAAACACCATGGGAATTCGTTCAGCTTCTCCTCTGTAAAACGTGACTCCCCCACAACGTGTTTCTTGTGGCTGATACTGCAACAATGAAGGGATCAGCACTCATTCATTCTTTTTGCAGGGTAACAGGTAAGGTGTTACTCTGAAATTATTGAAACTATTAAAACTCATGTAAATTTACTATGGTTTTGACTGTATTAGATTTAAAAAGAATTCCTCTAACTTGCAGTGATAATTTTTAAACTTGCACTTCCGAGTGCTGTCAGAATGCTGACAATTACTGGCAATATTTCATTCTTCTGTGTGTAGTCAGTGTTACGAGTCTGAGTCTCTTGGTAAACATGATACCTGTGATCAAGGGTCTCAGAGTCACCATTTTGGTTTGTAGAACAGTTAATATATTCACTTTACGCCATCTCCTTGATGAGTGTCTCTAGTAATTACTGCCTGCCAGCCTGTTCAAGGTAGTTTAAAATAACTTGTGTTAACTCTTGGGTTAGCACTACCACAGAAAGAGGTGATTTAAATAACATGACTCAAGTCAATTGAGAGACCTGTCCATCAGTTTAGCTTGCAGTTTCTTGCTATTCATGTCAAAAAATCTATGAATAGCAAACACTGAATCACCAAACCAACACCTACATAACCTTTTAATGAATTATATTCTCTTGTCTCTTTTGTACATGAAAGCAGTTAAAATCCTCTGTAAATATCAAACTTGATGATTAAATGACATTCACCTTTTGCTAAGTCAGGTGGGGAATATTTTTTTCCCAAAGAGGGTGAAACACATGTAGAAATAACAAATCCGTTCTGGTTGTGGTTCCAGTGAAACCCCTGGAGTTTTACAGCAGCTGTAGTATCATTCTGCTGTGTAAATAGTGTATAACTGAACTATATGAAAATTTGCTACAGTTTTTACCTAGTTTTCTCTCTGTCCTTCATCTGTGTGTTCATTTGCTTTCCCAATATTTTGGCGTTTGCTTACAGGTAGTAAACATTTCATATTTCCAATAACTGAGCTTTTTAACACAGCTCGGGAATTGAGGTGTGTGCCTACTGAAATATGTCCTCAGTGCTAAAACTGCCTTCCAGACTATGGTTAAACCGTAGCTTAAGCATTCATGAAATACCTGTTACCAGTGAGCTTTTTCACTGATACAGGCATTAGAACAACAACCTTTGCATCTTGTTTCATTACTGATAATAATGAAATTTAGCAAAAACCCCCACTTATCATCATTTTTTACAAACCTTTAGAAATGCTTTGTCATTCCTGGCAATGTCAAAATTAGATAGTCTGTGGTAATTTAAAGCACAATTTCATTTATGAGTGATTCCTGTACTAGTGACTAACTTTGTCTCAGCCAATTTAGAAGACTTTTTGCTAGAAACTCTCATGATCTCCCAGTCTTACAGCATCAGATTCAAAGCCTGAATTGAGAGACAAAGTTATAATTTAGTAGCTCTTAACCACTTCATTAAATATAACCAGTCCTCTACACTATCCTATTTTTACTTAGTCTTAATCATCTAAGTTATCTTTAGTTATCTGCCTAAAACATCTCCATTAGTGCGGTTTACAGGATTTTGCATTTTGGCAGTGAAACTTTATCATGTGTGATCTTATATTTAGACATTCTGTTGATTTCTGTGGGACTGCTCACAAAAGCAAGGCTTCTCAAGTACTTGTAGAATTAGGCCACAGGAAATTTTAGAGGTGTTCCCCAAGTGCTCAGGTACCACGCTACCCTGGGCCCTACCTGCAGCGAGTTGACTATGTTCCTTTAAAAATTTGGCTGCTAGGTAGTTACTTACATGTGATGGCAACAGGGAGAGAACAAATTCAATTTAGAAGACAAGAAAACAGTAAAAATAACCTCAAAATTTCATGTGACAGGCCTAAGCATCAGCATTTGCCTCTATTGTATGAATATATTTGAGGTTTAAAATAATTTTTCCCATATACTGGTATTTCGAAATGGAAAACTTACCAAAATTTTTTCATGTTAATACATACACATGATCTTTTAAAGTGTGTGATGTGCTGTGGCATTCTTGTTTAGCAAAGCCACACGAATTAGAGATTTGGGCCCTCACTATCAGTGGATGGGTGCACAGGGCGAAGTGGGGAGCCTTACAACGGGATTAGTGTCCGTGCTGGCAGCTATGCTGCCCTACCTGGAATCCTTCCAGCTGGGAATGCAAGCTCTTCTCTCTGTTTGCAAACGTGTTCTGAACTAAAGGTAGTAATTGCATTCATTAAATAACCATCCTAATTGCTGAGATAGAGCAAGACCAGCATCTTGTCTCCTCACTCTTTGGCTGTATAGTTGTTCTCTGGCTGCTGCAGTATTGGACATTGCTCCTCTCATTTCAGTCTGGAGCAAAAATTCAGCCCAGCCACTGGAAGCCACTGGTTTCCAGATCCCAAAATACCAGAAAGGAATCATTTTTGTGATGAGGCAGAGTTGTTAATTTGCAAACCCCAGTGCTGGTTTGCCGGCTCCTGGAATGCTGCCTTTGGAAGGAGCATGGAACCTGCTCCGTGGGATCGCTGATGCCCCAGCTGCCCCGTTGTCCTGCTGCCTGCGTGGCACTCTGCTGCTCCACCTGTGACCTTACAAAGACAAGTGCCGTTATTCCAGAGGCAGTGGCCGAAGCAAGAGGCTTCACTGCTTAGGAGAAGGTGGATGCCGGAGCGGCCTCGCCCCCGGCAGCACGAGGTGCCCACACTGCTTCCCCTGCAGGAAAGCCACCCCTGCACGTGTGGAGCAGCGAGTGGGACTCGGCAGCTGTCGTGGTACCGAATGCAACACGTGAATCGAGTGCAACAGGAAACAAAAATCCCTTCTGGTAGAAATTGTTCAGCTCAAAAGAGGGGGGAAAGGAAAGGCAACTCAAAACTGCACACACACATCAAACCACGTATCAAACCCACGCCTGGAGGGCACCTCCTGAAATACCCCCGAGCGCTTGGCATCAGGATTCCGAGAGATTCCTTGGGCAGTGTGGTCCTGCTCTTTCCTCCTGCCAGCCGACAGCACAGGCACATTCCCGGTGTTTCGGTGTCAGGAGCCGGGGTGCTCCTGCTCGCTGCATGGCAGCGCTGCCTGTGCTGGAACGGAGATGGAACTCACCGCAGGGAGACAGCGCTCCTCTCCGCTCGCTCGGGGAGCCGGGATTACAGGGCGGCCTCTCTGCTGTCATGGCAATAGGAATGCACGGCAGAGATGAAGCAGCAGAGCTGATTAAGGCGATAGCGTGATTGCCCCAAGGTACGTGACTCGGATCCCTCAGGCAGCTCACGGGCACCGTGACCTGGAATAACGCTCCAGGCTGTGCCTTCCGCAGCCACCGAGCGTTCACGGGATGAGCAAAATGCTGAAGAATGCCTTTAAAATGAAGAATATCTGGTACAGAGACGACGCAGGAGAGAGCTGTTGCTTTTACCTAAGCGCTATTTTTACTTCTAGCATCCTTTTTATCGGTGCAGGAACGTAATGCCCCTCTCTAGGAACATCAGCACTGAGCTGTCCCAAATCACCATGTTACATCTGTTTGAAGGAGTGCAATATAACTCAGCAAAGTCATTGGTCACAATCTTACTAACCCTTTTTTTTTCAGAAGTAAATAGAAGGGCATTGCTCCCATTGATCACACTGAGCAATTTAAAACAGCTGTCAGTCAAGTTTAGCAAGCTGAAAGGCACAGACATAATGTTCAGGTCAGTTGGGCAGCACAGGAATTATGGATTTGGTGTATAAATGAAATAAAATCGGTTAGACAAGAAAGAAACACACAGCTCACCTCTGCCACTTTCAACAGGTACTGCAATGGCTGCAGGAGTTTTGCTGCAAAATGAACTACCGTACTCCTCGTTGATAGAGAGCAGTGTGTATCTGGCAAATATGAGTTCAGGTAAGAATTTGTCTCTGATGTGCCATTCATAATAAATGCTTGGAACAATTCTGGAAAAAAAATCCACAGAAAATTTAAAAAAAACCAACCCAGAAATATTATCTGTGTTTATAAACTTAAAATGTCTACAACAAAACTAAACTGCATTATTTAATCAACATATCGTGGTGATAATACGTTGATCTTTTCTGTAATTTTCATTTTGTCAGATCTCTTAATGGAAGAAACTATGCCATTTCTGTGTTGAGAAACTGCCTAGCTCTCTGAAAATACAAACCTGCCTTCAACAAAACTCCCCTTTCTAGTTATTTAAACTTTTACAGGATGCAATTCTTTTTTACCATTTTGGGTGAGTGTTTGTTTGCAAGCCTGCTAGATTCAGTAGGAAAATAATGATGTG
Organism: Aleadryas rufinucha; assembly: GCA_013397815.1. Classification (NCBI taxonomy): domain Eukaryota; kingdom Metazoa; phylum Chordata; class Aves; order Passeriformes; genus Aleadryas; species Aleadryas rufinucha. Next base: position 12,483 of record VZTH01001249.1, on the reverse strand, counting down.
CAGCATTTTATTTTCCTATTTCTGGCTCCACTATCATTTGATATATACTGAGAAGAAGTTTCTGGGAAGAGAAAAATAATTAACTATAAGGAAGGAGTACAGTTAATTAGAAAATATTTTTCACATTTCTTGGATACAGGTAGCACTTGAAATAGCCTTTTTCATCTCCTGTCTCTTCCATCCAACGCTCAAAATAAAAGCATATTTACATGTTTCACCTGTTGATATAATTTGTTTCATCAATGATTCATTCAATGATGAATGAAGAGTGAAGGTTTTGAACGTTTTCCTTTCCTCACACGATACCACTGCTGATGTTTCAGGCCTGGTACCAACAGCAAACACTGCCACGTCTCTGTAAGAGCTGGGGAGCAGCAGTCAAAGCTCAGGCCCTCAGTTCCTGGTCAGTGCCCAGAAGCAGCAGATTTTTGCCTGGTGAATTTGCCCCAGAAGGGAACTTCCTCTTATGCAAATTCCTCTGTACAAGATTTGTAGTACAAGAAGAAACACAGACTGACAGTACTATGTATTTTAGGAAAATGCAATAGGATTAATTTGTTTATTGACAAAGTGGATTTTCTTGATTTCTCCAGCCTTCCTCTTTCAGTGCAGTCTAATGCACAGACACTGGGATGACAGAGGCTTTTTACATCACTATAATCCATTCTCCACACAGCTGCTTTTCCGAGTGCTGCAGTCTTCCTGGCCACCTCATTCTCCTGCTCAGCACACTGGAAGCAAAGTGGGAGGCAATTTGCCACCTCATACCTACCTTCAGAAGCCTGAAGCACTCAGCTGACACACCTTCTCCTCCACATGATCTGCTTTCTCTCAGGCTGCAGGGTTAACAGCTTTGCTTCATAAAAAAATTGTGCCCTGAAAAAAAAAATCAGCCTTTTGTTTGGAATAACAAATTGTGTTTTGTTAGAAGATGTGAATGGTCCAAGCAAACAGTCTACAATTCATCATGTACTGAAGCATTTCAGCAGGAACACACTAATCCCAATCATTACACAGCTAATGATGCATTTTGGAGCAGCGCAGTGGAGGAGGAGAGGTGGCTGTGGAATGAAGAACCAAGAGGTGGGGGAGTATAATGTACTTCCTTACAGATCTCTCAGGAGGCAGAGCCTCCAGCTACATTTTGATTGTTCTGTTGAATCGAGTGTTTTGTGTTTTAGTGAGTTCTGAATGCCTGTTATTGAGCAGGAACTAAATACTCCCATTGTTTATGAAAAACATTTTGGTTGTTCCCAGCGCGTTTTGAAAATTACCTACTTGAAATGCAACTATTTTCATCAAGCGGCGGAACAGTTTGTCCCGAGCAGACGCAATCCCTGTGGAAGGGAGCAGCCCGGGGCTGGCTGGGAGCAGCGCCTGCATCCTCCGTTACCATGGCGACGGCTCAGCCCGGGGACCAGCTGCCGGAGCGCGCTCGGGGATGCTCCGCTCCCCGCAACTTCAGCGCTGAGCAACTTCCCCTCCGCTCAGAGCGCCCCGGGCAGCGGCGCCGGGCGGAGCTGCGGCCGGGCAGCCATGCAGCCTTCGCCCCGCAGGCGCTCGGCCGTCAGCATCTTTAGCCATTTCTTTCAGGGGCGGAGGCATTCCTCCTCCGATCCCCTTCTCCGCCTCAGCCAGCGGCGCCGCAGCTCCGTGGTGGAGCTGCTCTCCTCGTCCACGCACCGGGTCATGGTGGCTCTGTCATCGCTCAGCCCCGAGGAGCTGGATGCAACTTTTCCTGAAAAAAAAAGTAAAGTACTTTTCATTGAGACTCTTGGCAGTTCTGGGTATTTTCTCGGTACTATTATACTTTTGTTCTGTTAACTGTATATTTTATGTGTGGATAAAATAGTGGGGTTTAATTTCCTTCCTGTATTTTGTATTCTATGTTTTGTTCATTGATTTCTTATTCAAGGGTTAATACATGCTTTTTACTCTAACAGCTCAGTTATAAACAACAGGTAGAAGAGCACACATTCATGCATACACCAAGGATATGGTTAACTGCTTTGGATTTCAGGTTGACGAGGACCGTGACTTTTTCTCAGCTGCAAAGGATGTCACTCACCTCCAACTTCATCAGGAAAAATAACTGGCATAATGCAAACAATTTTTTCCCCTCAGAACGCTCACTTGAACAACGAGCCTGAAGCACATGTTCCATGTATTTACGGTGTTTGTAAGCTCCTCCTGAGGCTGAGCTGGTACTCTTGAGGGGCAGGTGCTGCAGGCAGCTCCCTTGCTAACGCGGCTTTGCCTGTGTCGCAGGGAGCTCGAGGCGCCCCACGGCCAAGTACACGAAGGTGGGGGAGCGGCTGCGCCACGTCATCCCCGGGCACATGCAGTGCTCCATGGCCTGCGGGGGCCGCGCCTGCAAGTACGAGAACCCCGCGCGCTGGGCCGAGCACGAGCAGGCTGTCAAGGGGCTCTACTCCTCCTGGTGAGCAGATCAACAATGCACAATAGTTGGCTTTTTTAAAAACCAGCTGCTAAGTGTAAAACATAATGACAACTTGATTTGGAATTAGAACTTGACGTAGTGGCTGTTGTACACAGCCCAGGAAAGACGATGAAAGGTTTCTGTTGACTTACAGTGAGTTTGGTTCAGATCCAAAAGAATAAATACCTATCTGTCATTAATTATAAAAAAGCTGTTCTGGGCTACTAAGGATTAGGATGCAAATTAATTAAACATGTTAATAATAGAATTGAAAAGTAAAAGCATTTCCTGCAGATGAAATAATGTGGGCATGTGTTCAGAAGGATGTTCATGTGCAGCAAGAGTCACGTGAAATGTATCCTTACATTCTTACTGCTTTTTCTAACAGCAAATGCTTGAATGGCATTTACAAACCCTAAAGGGACAAACAGGGGTCTGGGTCCAGATTTCAAAAGAATTTTTAATTATGTCCTGGCATTTAAGAAGTTCCAGTAATTGTCTTTTGATAATGTTCTATCTGTATCAGTTTAATAAGATTTATCACGAGCACTATGGCATAGTAGGATTTTTAAAAAGTCATTTCTAATTAATCAGCAAGGTATTTCTCTCTTTCTTGAATATAATGGTATTCTTATTTTGGAAGACTCATATCCAGGAGATGATTCATGATAACATTATTATCTACTTCTCTTATTTCTCAGGATAACAGATAACATCCTGGCTATGGCTCGACCCTCAACAGAATTAATTGAAAAGTACAACATTATTGAGCAGTTTGAAAGGTAACAAATTTAGTCATTATTTATTGTAAGTATTACTGGTGTAATTCCTGATCCATTTTCTCTTTCAACATAGATTTGGATTGTTGATAAAGATCCTTTCATTTTAACGCTCTACAGGTAAAGATTTATTCTCCACTAAGAATAAATATGTGTGTTTCAGAAAATAAGGGATAATGAGATTTTGGCTGCATGTAATACTTTGACTCATCTATTCCTTCCTTAAGATGTGCCATAAAAACCGTAATTAACCTTCAGCGTCCTGGGGAGCACGCGAGCTGTGGGAACCCCCTGGAGCAGGAGAGCGGCTTCACCTACCTTCCTGAGGCTTTCATGGAGGCTGGCAGTAAGTTCCCTCCTGCTGCTGTTCCTCATTAATTATTGAGTTTGGCATTTAAGGATATTTTTACTTGAATTCCTGTGAGTTAAACGCAGCTGTGGAAATATTGCACAAAACGGGATGTAAATGTGAAACCTGGCAAATATAATAAAGAGCAAATAACGTATTATTGAAGATTGTGTATTATGCAGAAAGAGATGGAGGGTTTGTGTTCAGGTGTTTAGAAGAAAGGAAGGACAACATTGCATTTTTCTTCTGCATTCACAAATATCTGAACCATTAAGGGTGTGTCAAATTCTGGTACACTCATGTTTTCTTATCTACCCTATAAAAGGTTGTTTCATGTGAGGACACTGCTACTGACAGTGTTTTTGAATTTCCATATTATGGTGAGAAGAGAAAGTGCCTCTCTGTAAGAAGCAGCCGTTGACTGAAGAAGTGCTTTTATTTCTGAAAAGAAAAAATTACCCTCTTCCTATATATAGCTCAGTAATTTTGCATGAATCACTGTTTTGTTACACCTTTTACATTCTGGGTGAACTTGAGTGTGACAAATCTTTGCTAGCTTTGTGTATCTATCAAATTTCAATAGCAAGCATACACTGAAATGGGAAAATAATCTCTTGCAAACAACATTTAGTCAGATTTTTAAGATCCATTATGTAATTTTAGTACTATAATTTCTTATTAGTAATCTCTGCTCTGCATATAGTGCTACACATTTCACATTCGGTGTGGCAGAAAATCACTGTCTCTCTTTTTATTTTAGTTTATTTTTATAATTTTGGATGGAAGGATTATGGAGTGGCATCTCTCACGACTATCCTTGACATGGTGAAAGTGATGGCTTTTGCCCTGCAGGAGGGGAGGGTGGCTGTTCACTGCCACGCAGGACTGGGGAGGACAGGTATGTGCCCCACGCAGGAGCTGCACAAGGGGTCCTCTAGAAAATCCAACCCTCTCTGGTTATAAACCATTCTTAACTGGGCTAGATCCTACATCACTGCAAGATGTACCTCTATAAAATGGCTAAAAGTGCTAAACTACTTTGTCCAAATGTCCTCAATGGCTAGAGGAGATCAGTTTTAGTATATTAAAACCAAAGATCTGTAAGGTTAGAGAAGTTTTTAATCTTTATAATGGTTCCATTACATTCAAATGTGACAGCTCCTTTTGGAGGGGAAAGATTCCCCTGGTACACTTTCATTGTCCAATATTTATAACACATTCACAAACCTGCCACTCACTGTTGGATCAGGTAGATTCTGTGGAGCACCTAAGATTGAATTTGCTCCTTTCAAGTCCTTTTTGGTTGTGCCTTTCCCATAGAAGCCCCACTGCTCCCATGTTTGCGACTGGTGGAGCTCCTGGAGAGGCTGTGGTGAGCTCCCACTGCAGGGCAGTGAGAAGGGCTTCACTGTCCTGTGGTTCTGCACATGCAATTACATTTAAGTAACAGCATCACGTAATAGAGGACACTGTGTCTTCACCTATATTAATTTCTATCCCATATTTCCTGTCAGTTCCTTAACTAATCCTGCCTTCNTAGAGGACACTGTGTCTTCACCTACATTAATATCTATCCCATATTTCCACCGAGTATTTGGTTTAGTCTGACAGTTCCTTAACTAATCCCGCCTTTGTATTTTCCAGGTGTTCTAATAGCTTGCTACTTAGTTTTTGCCACAAGAATGAGTGCAGACCAGGCCATTCTGTTTGTCAGAGCGAAAAGGCCCAATTCCATCCAGACGCGGGGGCAGCTGCTGTGCGTCAGGGAGTTCTCGCAGTTCCTGGTGCCCCTGCGCAACGTGTTCGCGTGCTGCGAGCCCAAGGCGCACGCCGTCACCCTGTCGCAGTACCTGACCCGCCAGAGGCACCTGCTCCACGGCTACGAGAGCAGGCACCTCAAACACGTGCCAAAACTCGTCCACCTGGTGTGCAAGCTGCTGCTGGACCTGGCTGAGAACAGGCAGGTGATAGAGGCGGAGCTGCTGGACATCCCTGACCTCTCGGCTGAGATCGAGAAGACCGTGTCCCAGCTGGCGTCCACGGAGCTCGACCGGGAGCTGGCCAGGCAGGACAGCGACACGTCCGACTCGTCCCACACCCACTCCTCCAGTCTCTCCCAGGACTCTCCCTTCTCCCTGGGACATGAATGTGATTCTTTCTGTAAAAGAAGGAATGTCGAATGCCTTCAGCCTCTTACTCATCTGAGAAGGCGTCTGAGCTACAGTGACTCAGACCTCAGGAGAACTGAGTTTCTTTTGGAACACGATGACACTGCCTGGACAGTGCCTGCCCAGATCTTAGTGAACAGCAAACCGAAGCAGAACAGCGGGGAGGAATGTTCTGCCACAGGTGAAGCAAAGCCCCAGCTGGAGTTAAACAAAGAAGCATTAGTGCGTAACACGTGCATGTTGTGGAGTCAAGGGAAGTTCAGTTTGGATGGAGGGAAGGATAGCTCCTCACTTTATCACAGAAGGAACTCTACCAAAGAAGTACAGCGCAGCAGGACCTTTTCTTCAGGCCTGGCATCCGTCCACAATCCCAAGGAAACCGGGGTGCCGAGGCACAACTTTGCCAACGAGACAGGTCATAGGAAGGACCACAAGACCAATATATATGGCAGAAGAGTCTATCTCTCCGAGGACTCTGACTCTTCTTCTTCCTCTTCCAAAGTGACCTCTTCCATTGGATATGAAAGCCAAGGTAGCAGACACATGTCAGAGACAATTCCACACATTGTTGTGCAGTCGGAGTTAAGTTTGGAAGCCCGAAGAGTTTTGGCAGCCAAAGCACTTGCAGATATAAATGAATTTCTGGGAGAGGATGAAGTGAAGCAGAAGGTAGAAATGTGGCAGGTAATTTTTAACTCAATTCCATGCTATGGGCTCTGCATATTTCACCTCAGTGAGTTCCTGGAATGGCAAAAATGCCACGTGGAGCTTTGAAATGGCACATTGGGATAGCAGTTTATATGAGGTCCACTAAATGATTGTACTTGTCAGATATGGGTCAGTTCTTTCACAGGCTGGCAAAATGCACCTACAAATTCTGGTCTCTAGCAGGAAGGTGGAGGTTCTGGTTATGTTCATTTTCCTGACTGGGGGAGACTGATGCCATTATCTCTGGTTGTAGTGTGGCTGCTGGTGGCACAGAAATAGTGCAGCTTTTAAGGGTTTGAGTTGGTCATCATCACTGCTTTCTCAGAACTAATCAGAGGATCCGTGAGTAAAAGAAAAAGAATTTAGTAGAAACTTAATTGCTTATCCTCAAACCCAAATCCTCTTAGCAACATTTGCTTTGAAGTTGGAATGCAAAGCTGGTTTATGTACTCCAGTGGAGTATTGGGAGGTTCTCAGCTGCACTGCTTATGTCATCCTTCTGTTTTAAAGAATCACTTGTATTACTGCTGATTAATGTTGATACTCTGGAAAAAAATACAAATTTTTTGGATAACTCTTAAGTCTTTTTTGTTGGAACATAAGCAGCCAAGTACTGCTACAATCAAAGAGAATGCTGGCAAAGGTAAATAGATGATGCATTTTCAGTTTTATTTTGGTTTTTTTTTTGTTTTAAGAAAGAACTGAATTCTCGAGATGGAGCTTGGGATAAAATCTGCACCGAGAGAGATCCTTTTATCCTCTGCAGCTTGATGTGGTCGTGGATAGAGCAGCTGAAAGAACCTATTATATCCAAAGATGATATTGACATGCTGGCAAAAAATTGCACAGAATCCCAGGATGCACTCTACTTGCTGAGGAAGGTACATATTGGCTCTGACAATTCATTCTTTAACTTTAGGCAAGGGAATTGCACTTTAAAAAAGCCCCTTCAATCTCTTTCAAAATCAGAATGAGAATTCATTCTGTATCGAATTGTGTGAGTTGTCACTCAATGCTGTGTTGCCACAATCAATAACGTGGCGATGAACATGACAAGGAAAACACCAGGCCCAATCCTGGAACACCACTCAGCAGCAGCTCGGCTGCAGCACATTTCCCTGCACGTCCTGCAGCTGCAGATCCAGAGGCAAAGACGAGAAACCTTTGCTCTGTGACTCCATGGTGGCTTTTGTTATGTCCCACCTGGCAGCTGCACTTCATGGTTGCCCCCTTTGCTGTGCAAACATCTTAACCTGGCAGCTGTGGGAGAGCTGGGGCAAGGAATGGGAAGAATTTGCTAATTCAGAGAATCAGAAGCCAGGCCTAATTCTTCTACAGAAGTCAGAACTGTGGCCACCTGTATTCTGAAAGCCCTATGCAAACCAATTCCTTTTGATTCAAACTGTTTAACTGTGCTTTCCCCAAAGGTTAGATACACAGTAGGTGAAAAAAATAAATAAAATTCTCCATTCTTGGTCTCTTAATTATACAAATTTCCTAACTCTCTGGGAACTCTTTGTTCCTCAGGTATTTATGAAGAAAATAGAGCCCCTTTTATCTCTTCCAGATACCCAAAAATACAGCTTCTGATTAATAGGTGGTCAGAACTTCATGTGCAGTCTCCATCTTCATGACACGATGTTCAGAATTCTCAAGTTCATATGAAAATATTGTGTTTCTTCCTGAGGTGTTCTTCCACTTAATCAGAGTTTTAACTTTCTATTCATATTAGATAAAAACTGCTTGACACCTGCTATGAAAGGATGGGAAAGGAACCTTTTTTTTTTAATACTGATTTTATCTTTCCTTATCCTATATTATTTCAGAATCCCACAATAGCTGTGTTGGCTGGACCTCTGGATATCTTCTAGTCCAAGTGTCTTGCTCAGAACAGAGTTACCTGGAGCAGGCTGCTTGTGTGACAGATGCTCCAGCTCCTTAATTAAACTGGAAAAGGGATGGGAAGGAGCAGCCACAAAGATCTGTTCCTCCCTTTACTCCTCCTTGCAAGCACTGCTCAGGTGTCTCTGTGCCAGCTTCCAGTGGTGACAGACACTTGGAAGGACAGAGAGAGGTGCAGGATGGGGAAAAGAGCCCTGAACATGCACAGCATTTTGGGCTGAAGAGATCAAATCACACCTTTCCTATGCCAGTTCACAGGAAGGGTACTGTTCGTAGTGAGGATCTTGAAATTCCCAGAAATTCCAAGGAATTCCCAGAGCAGTTTGTGGTACTCAGGAGAGGAGTTTTCCCACTGTGACTGAAATAATTATGCAGAGGCCCTTCAGGCTGGTGGGAATTCCCCACCAACTCCTGCACCTAAAGGGTTCAGTACAGGAAGGCACAGCCTGATGTTCAAACAGCAGTTAGCACAACCTGAGTGCTGAAATGCTTTTCATGGAAATATTTCTCCTAATGAGCTGCTGCTCCTTTTACCCACCAGGAACAGTGTCAGACTATCCTTTGTATTTTACACTGTGTGGTGAACCTGCAAGTGCTGCCAGCTGATGTGGAGGAGGCCTTACTCGCTCGTGCTATTAAAGCTTTCACCAAGGCAAGTAATCCTAAATAACTGTCTGTGATATTGTATTTACTTGGTTTAAATCATGAAAGGTGAATCAATCAGCAGAGGGAGGCCTCTGTGAGAAAGGCTACAGTAATTCCTTCACACTTCAGTGTGAAGCTTATTTATGTCAGAGTTTACATTTTACAATAATCACATACAGAGAGGGTTGGAAATATTCTCAATAAAGTTAAATTCTGTTACTACAGCCTTAATCCTGGAGACTTATTTTTCTATTTCTGGACCACTGCCAGTTCATGGACATCTTCAAATTAGGGAAAAGATAATTTTTAAGGGGTGACAGTGACTAATCACTGGGAGTAGCTTACCAAAGGCTTTGGTAGATTCTGTACCACGTGAAATGTTTCCATCAGATGAAATAATTTTCTGAAATTACCCTGCAAGTCAGTTATGTTCCAGGCCTGTAACACAGGATGTGGGTAACTAATTTCTGCTTTGGGCTCATTCAGTAACAGTGACAGGTGAAGCTGTTGCTCAGGTCAGATTTCTCCTCAGATTCAGGCAATGAAATCTGAACTGGAACAGAATGTTCACCATGCTGCTTCCTCATCTCTTGTAAAGCTGCCTGTTAAAACAATCACTACATTTCTTCTTCTTCTGGTTTATTTTGATGTCTAGCCAGCATAAAACTGAAAACATTTAGCATTAAGCACTCCATCAAAACCACATATTTTCTTTGATAAATCTCAAAGCTTTTTTTTTTTTAATGTTGTGCATCTACTCTGAATTTTGCTGTATGGCATCTATTTAACAACTGAACTGAAACTTCTCTCTTTTATTAGACAAGCTTCGATTCTGAGAATGGACCATATGTTTACAATACCTTGAAAACTGTATTTAAACAAGCACTGGAAGAAAAAAGGAAAAAGATTAAAGAAGGAACAGAGAATCCTTCTTGATTTCTACACAGCTCTGGCGAAGCATTAGATGGGCCTACCAAATTATTTTGCATTTTCCAGCTACTGTATTTTGTGCTACCTGGCATGATCTACCTAACTTAGGTAATAGAAGTTATTAACAAATCATTTTATTTTTTTAGAGGGAGTTTTAGTGGCAATTGTTCAGTCTACGTAGTTTTAAAGAACAGCTCCATGTGACCATTCTCTGTAGCACTTGGTTTCAGGTACTGTGCTTTTATATTGTGAAGGGTTCTCCTGTTCTCAGATGTGTTTATTGACTTAGAAACCTCTGTTATTGGCAAGAAACATTTTCAAGTTACACGATTGCCATAAGTTCAGTGCCATGATCCACAAAGGTTTAATGGATTGAGTTAATATTTATGTATTACATATGTTTACATTAATGATATTTGATTTCACTTTGCAGAAAATAAATATTGACTGAACCTATGAAGCTGCTTTTCCTTTCAGAAATTTTGAAATAAGACCAAGAGTAATAATGGACAGATCAACAGATCTTGAGATCTGCTATTGACAGCAGACAATGTTTTCCTTTAGATCTCTTAAATAATTGTAACCAACGTATTTCTAGAAGCTGTTGCAGTAGAGAAATGCACTCACTCTGTTAAGCAGTAGTCATCAAGCTGTAATTTAGACTTTTTTTGGCTAAGAAAAGCTGTGTTTAACAGAAAATTGATTGAGGCATTTTAAGTGCTTTGAATAAGAGTAAAATTTTACCTTACTAGCTAAACTTTTATTGATCTTAAATGAAAAAACACTTCATTATGAAATCTTCATAAGGATATGATTCTGTCCATACGTACCTTCAGCAAATACTTGCATAAAGAATTGTGATATAATAATAATACTAAAAAAAATTAATCAAAACCTTTCTATCTGCAATGCACTTTGTAGAGGCATTTTTATCTAATAAAACAGAAGCAACTGGGACATCATTATAGCACAGTTCTGGATTACAGCCTCAGGATCTGGACTGGAATGCCAGTTTGCAGAATGAACAGTGCATCCAGTTTGATAGATTTAAGTAGTTAAACAAGAATCTGTCCTTTTCCGAAATATTTGTATTGCTTTCTCTAAATGACTAACATTTAGAGTTAAAAATAGACCTGTTTGAAATACAGATAATTTATACATGCCTCAACTGTTGGATGATTTTATGTCAAATCCAAATTAAAACAGCTACTTTGGCAGAATCATCCTAAAATAGGCAGAGTTGAAAGGAAAATATCACATGTGAATCACAAACACAAATGCAGCCTTGCAAAGAGGCAAGGCGACATGACAGGCATTAGCAGTCAGGCTTGGGAACACTAAACTGCACTTGCAAGTGTCTCTGTTTCCCAGGAAATTATTTGAGTTTATTACAGTTCCAAAAGAGCCAGCACCAGCTCGTGGTGCTGTTTACTTCAGCTGTGCATTTCAGCCCAAGACACTTGGGGTATAGAAGCAGGGCAGTATTGACAAATCAGTGTAATGAACAAGGGCTTTCACATATTGTTAGCTCCAGCTCCAATAACCTTTCTGAAATTAATGTCAGGTGTTGGCATTTGAAAAATCACCTTCACACAGCCCACTACCCTACACAGGATACTGTAGAACTGGGAGCTTTTTTATTTAATACATTTTTTGGTGCACTGACAAGTGTGTTTGGAATTATGGACAAACTGGCCATAATTAATTCGTGACCCAAGTGATGCAAATCAGGTGACCAAATTCAGTAGCTGAAGGGAGCCTACATGAAAGATGAGGAGAGACTCGTCACAAGGGCCTGGAGGGACAGCACACAGGGAATGGCTTCCCAGTGCCAGAGGGCAGGGATGGATGGGATTTGGGAAGGAATTGTTCCCTGTGAGGGTGGGCAGGCCCTGGCACAGGGTGCCCAGAGCAGCTGTGGCTGCCCCTGGATCCCTGGCAGTGCCCAAGGCCAGGCTGGACACTGGGGCTTGGAGCAGCCTGGGACAGTGGAAGGTGTCCCTGCCCATGGCAGAGGTGGCACTGGATGGGCTTTGAGGTCCCTTCCAGAATTCAGTGAGGATTCTGTGAAATACTTGAAGAGCAAATAGTCCTTATGAGGTCCTCGTGCAGCAACCCTGACTCAGCTGTGTGTGACAGCCCTGCAGCCGGGGGTGGTGTGTGGGCAGATTTCCCTTTACACCTGTCAGGAGCACTGCCTTGCCCTGCAGACACTCAAATCCTGACCAAACACACGATTTAGCACGGGATTTTAAGTTATTTCTCATTTAATCTTTCAAAAGGCCTAAACAACCCTCCTATGAATTGTTTCTCTCTCTGGCAAGTTCAGTCACGCCCCCAAATGCTCCCCGGCGTTCACGAGGCAGAGCAGGAGCCGGGAGTTCGCTCCGAGCGCCGCTCCGTGGGGAGGGCGCGGCGCGGCGCGATCCGCTCCCGGCCGGGCTGGCCCCAGGCCCGGCAGAGCCCGGTGGGCAGCGCCGGGACCCTGCCCGGGGCTCCGCACGGCTCAGTGGCAGCGGTTCGGTGCCTCCCCGGGCGCTGCCCGATCCCGCCACGCTGGCT
>VZTH01001248.1:552606-581803 GCA_013397815.1 Aleadryas rufinucha | reverse complement strand
GCGGGGAGGTCCGGCCGGTGGCGGCAGCTGAGGGGCCCCGCCGCGGCTCAACGCTCTGACCCCCACCGGGGTTATGTCTTTTAAGGCTCTGCGGCTCCGTGCGGGGAAGGAAATTGGCGGGGCGGGCCGTTCCCGGAAGTGGCCGGGGGTTGCTGGGCCCCCTGGGATGTTGGGAACCGCGCGCTGTCTCGGCGGGAGCGTCCCGGGAGGTGTTGAAGGGGCCTGGGGGGCCTGAGGTCGCTGAAACGCGGGTATGCAGCTCCCAAGGTGCAGGTTTTGAGGTTTGGGGGGTTTCTCCCGGTACCAGTAGGATACTCTGTTATAAAACGCCCGGGAAGCTTGTGTTTAAGCGTGGTGCTGTGTCGCGGAGGACAAGTGAAACAAAGAGGTTGTGTATAACCAAGTGGATTTAAAAAGTATTGAGCAAAACTGCAGCAGTCTGGAGAAAAAGTTTCCGCTTCCTCTCTCTGACCCTTTCTCAGTTCCTTTCTCTTCTCCCTCGGGAAGTAGAGGGCTCTTGTTAGTCTGTTCTTCTCTAAAAGCCCCAGAGCTGATTTCATGGCTGTCACTAATTGCTTCTCAAATTCTTTGCTCATTCCNCATTCTATGATTCTTTAATTCCATCATTCTAAGATTCTGTGATTCAGGGAAATTAACAGAATTAACACAGCCGTTTATTTAATTCAGCATAATGAAACCTGAGCACAGCATAGGTTTTTCAGAGGAAAGGAGATCACCCTTGCTACCACGTCGGCCTCCTCCTGCACAGGCACTGTGCCTGCGCTCCCCAATGGTGCTGTGCCTCCCCCCAGGAATGCTGTGCGTAGGGTGAGACCTCCGTGGGCCCCTGGGCCACCTCCTCGAGGGGCAGCGGCAGCAGAGCACAGCCGTGAGGGGCCGCGGCTCCCGCCCGCCCTCCAGGGGAGCGCTGCCAGAGCGCGCGGCGCTCCCCTCCGCCGGGCGGCGGCTTGGCCTCGCCGGCTGCCGTAGCGGGGCTGGCGGGGGGCNACAAAGAGGTTGTGTATAACCAAGTGGATTTAAAAAGTATTGAGCAAAACTGCAGCAGTCTGGAGAAAAAGTTTCCGCTTCCTCTCTCTGACCCTTTCTCAGTTCCTTTCTCTTCTCCCTCGGGAAGTAGAGGGCTCTTGTTAGTCTGTTCTTCTCTAAAACCCCCAGAGCTGATTTCATGGCTGTCACTAATTGCTTCTCAAATTCTTTGCTCATTCCTTACTACTCCTTTTTTTTTTTTTCCCCTTGTTTTCTTTTCTTAAAGCGCAACAATAATTACAAGGGGAGAAATAGCCTTTTATGTTTGTACTCTGGCATTTATTGTCTGGTTTCTTTCTACCTCACCTGGTTTTTACTCCCAGACCTTCTCTGCCGGAGTGATAACAAAAGAGCAGGCACATTTGATGTGTGAAGTAGGTGTGTAGCACTGATAGTGAAAGTAGTCAGACATCTCCCTTTTCTCAAGTCCCATTATTCTGACAGTGTGTTACTTTTAGCAACCATGCTTACTCATTTCTTGGCTTTTTTGTGGAAGCCGAGCAAGACTTCCTGGCTGTTGTCCTGTTACTTTTCTTTTTCTGTTTATCCGTCTAATGAAAATGGAGGAGAACCTAAGTGTACTGTGTCTGTATTGCAGAGTGGATACCCTCCACTCTGCAAAAAGTGGAAAGAGTGAAAAGAGGAGAGTAAATCAAACTGACAAAGATTCTTGCTATTTGAATCTGATCCTAGTTACTTTCTGATCTAAGCACTTAACAGTTTGATTAGGTATTCATTCATATCTTGCTATAAAGCCGCTGGGTTACTTCAAGCCACTGTTTCATACTTCCACTTCCTTTCTAGATGTTACTGAGTTTGTACTGGAAGAGGTTTCCACACTCCTGCTCTCTTGCACTGAGATAATGCATTAACATTATATAAGTGAATCTGTTGGTGAGACTTGTGATAAAGATATTTGAATGCTTTCATTTTTAGACATGTAAAGCTGTTTAAATTTTGGCAAAGCTGACATCTCTGACCATCCTTTCTTTTTAATGCACATCTTTGTCTCTAGCTTGGAGCTTCATTGGAAAACTTCATCAGAAAAATCAGTCTTCTCAGGATTAAGGTTGGAGGAAGGAAGTTGTTTAGTTTAAATTAAGGAAAAAGTCTTGTCAGTTTCTACTATCTTTTAGTGGGGAGTATCATGGAGGGTTGAAGTAATCTGATACCCCTGTGGTTTGTAGCATAGACTTCAAATCAAGTAGAAGGCCCACCCTAAACTCAGAATGTATCTCTTGCTATCCCTGCAAAATTTGCAGAGATCTGACTGCAAAATACAATCTATTCATTGTGTGTAATGGTAAGGGGATTAAAAAAGGAGATATTGCAGAGAAATTCATTAAATGAGTTGGCCACTCATTGTTTTTAATGAAGCTGAAATCTTGGGCAGCAGGGACATGTTAGCTCATTTTGTTAATTTGAACAGTGTCAGTATATTGGCAAGATGTGCAAATAACCATTTAAAATAAGAATGAATTGCTTGGATCAATTTCATGTTTGTTACCTGAATATTCTTTTAGCACAGTCTGGGCTGTCTTCTAACATATCTGTATTTTTTAATTAGGTAGCAGATCAGAAGCCATCTTCTTCAGGCTGTTAGGTTTACGTGTGCTAGGATGTCTGAAGGTGCCTCTTGTTGGTTTTGGTGTAGACAGGTTGCTTGGGCTTGAGACAAAGTTCTGTGTTGGTTGAAACAGTGTAGGATGTCTGGGGATTGGTTCACTGGAGTGTGTCTGATTTGCCATGTGCCTGCTCCTCCGTTAGTGCTGCGTGAAGGCCCAGAAGTGCCTTCAAAGTGACACAAATGTGTACAGGATTGGATTTTGATCTGCATAGGAATGGCATTATGTAGGAGGGGAAAAATTAGGAAATTGGTTAAAATCACCTAGCTGATCAAGCCTTCTGAAAGAAACTATAGTCTTTCTAGACATGGTCAGTTAAGGAACTGAAACTGTGCTGTAATTCAAGCGAAATGCTTTTTTCGTAATGGGTGTGTCCTGATCCCCCACCCCCTGGGCCTGTCACAGTCGGTGGGAAGGGCAGTGGCATCCCCAGGTATTGTGTGACATTTCAATAGCAGCTTCTGCTGGTGCGGCATGGGTTGCTTTGTGTGGATCCTGAGCCAACAAAAGTATAAAACCCCAGCCCTGAAATGAAACTTGTAAAGGTGTGTAAACCAGAAGCACTGTAGCCTGGAGAGTAATAAATGTGACTTACTATTTTGCTAGAGATATGGAGTAATCATTCATGTGCAAGAAGTGTGCTTCTATGTCAGGTTTGGGGTAACTGAGGGTCTCTTGCTCCCCAGGGGGAAAAACGTGCACCCAATGAAATGTCTTTTCCTGTTTGGATTATTTTATGTTATTCTGCTCTGTTTCTTATCCATATAACTATTCTCAGTTATATGGATAAGTTATATATTCTCAGTTATATGTCATCCATATAACTATTCTCAGGCTGCTTCAGAGTAAGAACAAAGTATGGCTAGAGAAAAAGTCCTTTTTTTTTTTGTTTTCCTACTAGCTGCAGGTGAGAAAGCTGTTTTTCTTGTAAGGAAAGCAATAAGTAACAAGATTTTTAAAAATTAAAAATAATGGAAATTGTAATATTTAAATGTTTCCAGAGCATTGGTGTACTAATGCTTGCAATAATCACAAAAAAGCCTCCTTAATTAGAGGAGAAAGTTCAGTCTCTCTCTGTTCACACCTTCAGTAACTTGAGTTTCTGTTTATGTATAGATAATTTCTTTGACTCCCAAGACTGTCTTATTGGAGGTCTTAAAAATATTGTGAATCCTGTAAGATAACAGAGGCATAGATAGTGAATTGGAGAAGAAGCTGACAGATCTGGGCCTTAATTCATATCCATGAATATTTCAGTGGTGAAACACTTGGGTATTAGCTTGTGCAACGCTGATCGTATGGGTACAATTGCTACAGGACACATCTGATCTGGTGGCCCAAGTGGTTTTTGGCTGTCCTTTCGAGGTGATTGCTTCTCCCTGCCAACATTTCATTTTTCCTTTTTAGTTTGACTACTTTACTAATAGAATGGAAGAGGAATATCTTGGAGATGATGAGGACTTCATTTAAAGATGAAGATTCTCTTGAACTTGGGTTTTAAGTGCAGTACAGTAGAATCTAAAGTAATATATATTCTGACACTTCTGTCTCTTAAAATACGTTTCTTGGAAAAAGACAGGAGTGGAGGAAAAATAAATAATTATTTTAAGGCCCCTAACACAAATACTAATGTTAACAAGTAAGAGATTCAAGAGTGTGTATTACAGTAAGTTGTAACAAACCACAATAAGGCATAAAGTCTTTTTCTTCGTCATATTTGGTCCCTCTATGCACATTTACTTTCAAACAGGGTTTATAGTTAAATGACAAGAGAGAATAATGCATTGTCATTAATATTTTCTAAAACTTTGTTTACCCTGCCGTTTTGGAAGGGGAAGGAAAGCTTGAAAGAATCTGTGTCTGATTGGAATATTTAATCCTTCAGTTAGCTGCCCCATTCTTGGGTAATGACTTATTTAGTAGCAATGCATATCTAGCAGGAGACTTGAATTAGTGATTGCTGGTTCATGTTTCAGCTCTGTGGTTTTGGCCCTGATCCTTTTTAAAGCTGATTTCCATGAAGCTGATTATCTGCAGGCTAAAGTTAATCTGTAACACTTTATGTTCCAGTGATACCTCTTCCACAGTGAAGTGTTGGATGTTGCCAGTAGAAATCTCTCCTTGCCTCACTGTGGAAAACGCACGTACTTTGGTTGTCTTCTACCTTGGGAGGCGAATGCATTTCACTGGAGTGGCTTGCTGTAGTACTTGGAGGTTGCAGGGTAAAGGAAAGGTGCTGCTGCCACTCTGGTTATTAACGAGCTCTTGGAAACAAGGACCTTAGTTCTGCAGAAATGGTTATAGCTTTGGTGCCTTCAAAAAGAGGGAAATGTGGTGTTGTGAGTCTGGAGGCTGCTCCTAGCTAGCCCTTTGAAACAACAGTGTCACTTTCCTGCAAGGCCAGACTTGCACTGAGAAATGGAGTTGTATATTTTTGTATTTTGTTACTTGAAGGAGTTTTAAGGCATTCATAGATTCTTTCTGTTTGTTTTTTTGTTTTTTTTTCATTTCCTCTTTAATGCTAAAAGGTCCGTCACCCAGTTATTTGCGTGAACAACCATGTTTTCTGTTCCATTTGTATTGAAGTGTGGCTGAAGAACAATAATCAGTGCCCAGCTTGCAGGATTCCCATCACGCCTGAAAATCCCTGCAAGGAAATTATAGGTAAGGAAAAGTTTAGGCTTTGAAATAACTTTCTGGTATTTACTGCTGGTGGAGAATGCTTTGAATTCAGAGATGTCTGGATACCTTTTCCTCTGTGTTTTTTAGCAGCATCTAAGGAAGAATTAACTAAATCTTTAACCTTGTAGCTATTAGGTATGTTACTGGAAAGTTCCAAAGACATGGTGTATATTAATGGCTAGATTATTCAAACACAATAAGTACCCCATGGCTCTAATGATTGGTTTTAAATCTTGGTTGGATAGTGCCTTTAACTGAAAAAAATGCATTAAAAATGCATTCTTACCTATGCATTGCAACCTGTTGACCTAAGAGAACATCATTTAGCTGAGAAATAGTTTACTTCAATCCAGAATCTTGAATGAGTATGTGGTATTTTCTGTCTTTTGTTTGTTTGTTTTGTTTTGTTCATCACTTCCTCCTCTTGTTTTTTTTCTTATTTTTAAGAAAATTGCTCTTAGCACAGAAATAAGACAAAACTACAGCACCTGCATGAGGATATTAACTTCCCCAGAGCTAGGAAATACTGCGGTCTTTATTTGACATAAAATATAAACTCTGCTATTTCATTCTGAGAGAAAAATATATCTGAATAATCTCACTTCAAAAACTTACACTACTTGTACTGATTAAATGTACTCTTGATACCCTGCCCCTTCCCCTCAGCTCTGTTTTATTAGTATGAACTTAAATAACGTAGGATTCTGTTAAGGAAAAAAAAAGTTGAAAAATGTAAAAGTTTTCTTCCTGTTGTGAATCAAGATTTTGACTTCTAAACATCACTAGTAGGTACTCAAGTTGAACCTGTTCTGAAAGTGAAAGGACTTTAAATCTTCCATGGTAGCCAATTGGTCCAGTATTAGCTGCATTTGTGGTTGATAATATGAAAAGTGCTGTAAGGTGAATAACTAGTATTGAATTGACTGAAAAGGCAACAATATTAGTGCTTCTTTCATCCTGTGTTGCTTTAGGAGGAACGAGTGAAAGTGATGCTATATTTAGTCCAACGGTCAGAAAACACCTACGTAAAACAAGGCTTGAATTGCTCCACAAAGAATATGAGGTAAGGACAGGGGAAGTGTTGTGACTTTCCAGATGAACTGCAGCTGTTAAGTTACAACATACAAATGGTCCTTTTGCTTTGAATCCTGCTGTTTTTAATTTGATTAAAGGTGTGTATACTGTATCTACATGAAACTCAGTTGCATTAAAATGTCACCTTTTGACTAAGGTTACAAGAGAGCATTTGCTGATGCTTGAAGTGGTCCCACTGAAGTCACAGTAATAGTCTTTCTAGACAACAGGTAGCCAAGTACAGCCAATTCTTTAGTTTTGTGGGAGTTCCACCCCGAGGTAGTATGGGAGCATTTTCTTCATGCATGTTAGGTGTAGGGAGCTTTTTGTTTTGTCTTCAATACAAACACAAACATTTTCTGAAGTAATTCCCCGTTGCTCAGGAAGACTACATTCCTTCTTAAAGAATATTGCCCACTGTAACCTTCTGGCATAGGTTAATTTTTAGCGTTATTGTTTTTTGAAAGTGAGTAAATGCTTGAAAGTGGAGCTGAATGCTCCAGTCTCCTGCTGGAATAATGCTGTCTTGGGAAGAAGATGGAAAGCTGTTGATAAGGAATGTGCTTAGTTTGTTTTCTCAGCTGTTGTTTCCTCAGTAGCAGCAGTGTGAAGACATCGCACATTTTTGAAGGAAACCTGTCGTGGGGAGGAGAATGAGGGAAAACAAATGGACTCTATATATCCTTACTGCTGGGAATGTAAGAGCTGTCTTATGACAAGCTTGCCTATAGCTCAGGTTCTATTATTCTCTCTGAGAGAAGGAGTCAGGAAAAAGAAGGTTCCTGCCTTTCTGTTGAATCAACTCGAAATTCATAGAACTAGTCATAGGATACCATACATTTCTTTTAAAAAAAACCCTTAATTTAAAATGGTTGTTCCCATGCTGGGGGCAGGGGTGGGCATGATTATTTGTGAAAATATGCCTTGGATTTATGTGAATGCTGTATATGGCCTCCTTAAGTAGTCTGACCACAAACAACTCGTATACTTTAATTGGTGAACAGTGTAGAAGACATGTTTTCAGGATAAATTATTTCTTTTATCCCTTTAACAACAGGCTTTGGAAGGTTTTTGCTTCCCTGTGGCTTCAGACTGATAAAGTTAAGAGCTTTGTTCATTGCATTTTAAGAGTCTTTCCTAAGATGTTGCTGCTTTGGTGTAGCTGAAGCGACCTTTTCCAGGCAGTGTTCTGTCTGTTTTGAATTTGAAGACTTTCAGCATCCTAACATGTGACGTTGCAGAATGATATGAGAGAAACGCTGTTAAATAACAGCAAATGAGTCAGCAGAGGATGGCCTTAAGAACACTCTTGATACAGGAAATCCTCCCACAGAGTGCCCTAATAATAGATTCATGTTGCTGAACGCTTTGAAGCTTTTGGTCTGCCCGACAGTTTGTTCAGGGTCCTTTATGTAGTCAAGGGATTCCCTGCACTAAAACCTTCGGTATGCTTGAGTGTGCAGATTGATTAAAATCCTGCCTAAAGCACAATACATAAGCATACTTAGATATATGTGTAAGTGAAGGCATGCATCTGGGCTTGCCAGAACCCATGTTTCTGAGTGCTGTGGGAACTTGCCAGTATTATTTAATAAATCTCACAAATTATTTTAATTCCTCTGAATTTCTGACACCTTTAGGATGAAATAGAATCCCTGCAAAAAGAAGTAGAAGATCTGAGAGGTAAAAACCTCAGTTTACAGATACAGCTGAAATCTCTTCTGGATCCTGCAGCATCAGCTTTGTCTTGCCAAAATGAGGAAACTAGCCAGTCAGCAAACGAAGCAAGTACCAGTGGCCCAGAAACCCCAGAGAAATGGAGCAAAAAGCTGAAAACTGCCAATGATACGTGCGAAAAACTGATGGATAATGTGGAAAAGCTAAGGGAGGTAATAAATGTAACAAATACATTTCTTCAGCTATTTTGTAGCATAACCGTTTTGTGTTAGTTAACTGGGAGTGAGAGCTACCATGACCTTTAGGTACTTCATAGATCTAGAAGAAGGAGGAAAAAAATTGAATTCCAGTGACTGTTGGTATATCACAGTATTTCCATATAGCTCTTGCAAGTGTCAGATGTTATTGCTTGTTCTAGTGAGTCCTGTATGTGACTCTTCTTCAAATCCTCTGTCACTCTATGACTGGGTAATTGGATTATAGTAGCACTTGTCGACAGTATTGATGACCAGATTTTTCAGGCTTTCAGTAATCTATATAATATATCTATTTTACAACATTCAGTGGGCAAACACAGTACAGCTGGCTGAGGCAGATTTTGCACTATTGCCCTCCCTGCTAGCCAATATTTTTGGTGCAATTTGCTGAGGCAGAGTAACTTGACCCTTTGACCGAAAATAGACAAGCTTCAGCATTTTATGACCAGAAGATCCTTTACTGGAAATCTGCGGCCTTTTTATATATCTTGATGTAGTATAAAAGTAAATCTGATACTGCAGAAGCAAGGAGGAAGGAGATAGGCATGTGAAAATACATCTAAATAAAAGTATCTTGCAGAATATACCTGCAGGCACAAGTGAGATCACCTTAAACGTTGAAGAAGAGTGAAATTTCAGATTAATTTGAAATCAGGGTGGAAAAAACTAGACTTGTATTTATTCAAAATGCTGCCTTTATTTCTTCTATTAACTGTCCTTGGTTACTTCCTGCAAAACTGAAGTGTGATGTGTTTAGGACTTCTTTTTTTAAACTTTTTAAGCATTAGTAATGTTCACACATTTTCCTGTGCTATAGACTTGGAGGCACACATTGTACTGTTCTGCCATTTTGTTAATGGGATGCTTCTAGGACCCCAGGAGCTTCAAATTCACTTGTAGATAGCAAAAGAGGATTCACAGCAAGAACTTCTTGTCTGTCTTTTTTTGTTGTTGTTGTTTTTTTCATGAAGTTAAACTGTACAGTCTCTTTTGTTTGTTTGTTTGTGTGTTTGGTTGGTTTTTTGGGGGTGTTTTTTTTGTGATGACTAAGTTTTTTTTTTTCCCTAGGTAGGTAAAAAGAAGAATGTTACAGGAACTGAAGAAGTGATTTGCTTGGCTATTTTTTCAGAGTAACTTTAGCCTTAGCAAGAAAAGAGGTTTAAGTGTAGGGAATCTCTGAATTTGGTGAAGAGTTAGAAAAAAATAGAGGCTTGGATAGGTTTTAGGGAAGAAGTCTTAAGCTGTTGTCATAGAATCATTTAGGCTGGAAAAGGGCTTTAAGATCATTGAGTCCAACATTTTTTTCCCATCTGTTCCCTGTTCAACAGCTGCTCAATTCCATAAGTACCTAAAGTCAGTTGGCTGTTTTAGACTTTGTCTCACTTGTAAGCATGCACTGCCCACCCCCTTTCTGAACAGCAAGACCTCTTTCCCATGCATGCACTATCTGGAACCAGAAACCTTCTGATCCCTGAAAGTACCTGACCCAGGAGTTTCAAGCAGACATCACTTCCCAGTGAGACAAGATCCCTCAGCAAATGTGGTTGCCACCACTTTCTTTTTGAAAACTAGACTGAATCAGGAAATAGCAACCACCTTTATCATTTGATGTTCTAGAGCAGACAAATACAGGAATGCCCAAAGCAGGCTTTAATACTTTGAGCGGAGTCATAAAAAGTGGAAGTGGTGAAACAAACTCCACAGGAGAAAGCCTAGACTAAGTACACTCATTAAAAATGCAGTTACACTAATTCATTAATGTAGACATTGTGCTGCAAGTGGGGATCCCTTGCAGATTACTGACTTGGAGGGTAGAGCACTCTCTGGAAGAAGGACACCAGAGGGGTTCAGTCTTTGCCGTGTGCCACATGGATGCCCTGCCTACCAGGGGTACACAAGTAATGAAATCTTTTACTTGATTATGTAGCTGGGGGAGCTGTGTCTTTGAAAAGAGAGAAAGGTCTTAGCCATGTTATCGAGTGGCTGGATGATGCTTTGGAACTGAGCTTTCATGAATTCTCATTCGTTGCTTTCAGGATAGTTTTTTGTGCTTTTATTTTTTAAATACCAAGTAGTTGACACTCAGCTCTGGGCTCATCCTTCAGTTCTTTGCCACAAGTCTCTAGTTATTCTTTTTATCCTTAGGAATATTGTGGTGTAGGGGGTGGGGGGGTGTTTGTTTATTTTTTTCTGCTCCATTTTCCCTCCTCCTCACCTGGCAAAGTTGCTAGGGATATTTGTATGAGCATTTAAAGTTCTCTGCCTCTCTTCTTGCATTGTTTGATGCTTCTGAAAAAGTGCATTTCACTCCTGAGCCCAGTTGCATAGCTCTTTCTTCAGATCTAGCTCTAGATCATACTTTTGTTACGCAGTGGAAGCGTTATCTAATTGAGGCTATGAATTATGAGTCCTGGACTGGTGGTGCTGTTTTTAGTATAGGGAGGTTGAGCAGACTATGAAGTGCAAAGAGGTTCTGCTTGTTAGGATAGTGGCATTCATTGTTCTGAAACAAGGTGGCAGGAAAACTTCTCTGTATATAAAGTGTCTTGTTAACAAGGATGTCTGCTGAACTGAGAAGAAGGAATTGACCTCAATTCAAGGAGTAAGAAGGGTTGTGAATCAGGAATCTTAATCACAATGTCCTGGAAGAAAGTGAAGAAAGACTGCAAATAGCTTGTCGTAATGGATTTACATCCACAGGATAACTATGCTTTAAAAACAAGCCAAAAACCCACAAAGTAATCTTGCTCTAATTTGGAATGGGGCTGTTGGATTGGAACTGTTCAACATTAGTTTTGCTGATACCTGCACATTGTAATGTTAATGTACTTAACGCATTTAGTCATGTGGAAAAAAAAACATGGAATTGCCATTAGTACATCTCCTTAATGACTTTCTGTGCTAACTAACATAGCTGTGTTTATTTCCCTAGATAGGACACTTGCAATGTATTTTGGGAATATAAATAAAAAATGTCTGTTCACTATTCAGTTTTGCAAACCATTTCCCATGGTGATTTTTAAGTGGTGTCCCTGTCTGAAGGCTGTTTCCTGCCTGCACATTTCTAGTTCTGTCTCTTTAAAAAGGAGAAACAGCTTGTCCTATAAATATTAGAAGTCATTTCTGTTTCACTGTATACTTATTTTTTTCCTTTTCTTTTCCTTAGGCAAATAAGAAACTGAGTGTGGAAAACAATAGCCTTTTAAGAGAGAATTTGCGACTGAAAGCTGAAGTTGATAGTAGATCACCCCAAAAGTATGTGAATATTTTAAAAGCTACTATCTTTTATTTATAGACTGTTTAACTGTTGTAGGACTGTTTAACCTAAAACTGTGGTGGTGTACATGGTGTTGCGTATGTGTCTCCAGGTGGACTTTGCCTCATGGACTTAGGTGAAGAATGAAACTTAGAGAATAGCAGCAAGTCCACAGTGAAGGAATGTGACTTGACTACAGTGCTATTCCTTGTGTTACATGGCCAGTATTGAAGTACTGGATTCATTAGTTGAATTCTACAGTTAAGTTGTTATTGGGAAATTTCTAAATCTGGTATATGGTCAAAGTAGAAGGTCTCTTACTAAGTGCTGATGTTGCTTGTGTTTGTGTTTGTTTTGTTCTTCCTTTTGCTGCCTGCAAGGTTTATTTTGTGGGCTTGAGCTCCCTGTTCAAGGAAAGTTCCTGATAGCTTTGTGTCTGGGCCACATATGTAGAATTGAGCTTCTGCAGCATGAGAACATCATTCCCAGAACTGACATCTGTGTTTAATACTCTGTCTTAGACAGTTAAAACACCAATGACAATACCCTCAAAAAGCAGAAACTTTGCCATACTCATTAGGGCTGTGTTCTAAGGTACCTATTCTTGGGAGTACTTTGTGAAGCAATATATTTATATTTTTTAAATTATTTTCCTTTCTTTCATTGGTTTTCTACCTTTCTTCTCTCATTTGTTTAGATATTAAAAAGCTAATAGCAATATTAGCCAAAGGTTTATACAGAGCTTTTGAGGAAGGGGGTTGGGAGGCACCTGTGTAATGTGAGAAGAGAGCTCTCTGGATTTTGTTCTAGTTCTGACAACACACCTGCTGGAAGATAAAATTCATCCTTATAGAAGATCTTACTTGCCAGACTGCTTGTCATTAGAGACAACAGGAAAGAAGATGCATGATCCTTGTGCTGTGGATGTGTATTGGTNCCGGGGAAGTTCACAGAGAACTGTGGGAGGGACCTCACGGCTTCACAGGGAAGGACTCCTCTCCCAGAGCAGAGGAAGAAAATCTTGATGATGGACTGACCAAAACCCCCCTGCCCTGCCTCTCCGTGTTGTCGGTGGGAAGGAGGGAGGGCCTGGGGAGGGGGAGGTGTTTTAAGGGCTTCTGTTATTTCTCATTACCCTCCTCTGATTCTGTTAGTAATAAATTTTACTTAGTAATTAAGGTTGAGCCTGTTTTGCCCTTGAAATACCTCTCCCATCTCTTTATCTCACCCATGAAGCCTCCGTTAACCCTTTTTCCTCTTTTCCCTCCTTTTGTCCAGCTGTGGCCGGGGAGGGCAAGTGAGCAACTCTCGTGGGTGCCTGGTGTTGGGCCCGTGTCAAACCACGACAGGATGCATGAAAGCACATTCTGCCCTGAAGTCCCCTAATAAGATAGAGGCCTGTTTAAGGTCTTGGCAATGGCTTTTATGGCATGGATTATCTTTTCCCATAAAACTTAAGAGTGAGTTGGCAAGGATGGCAAACTTAAAAAGTAAATAGATATAACTAAATAAATCCTAGAAAAGAAGAGCTAGAAGAGACCAGATAATCAAAATTGATTTTTACTTTTCTGATAATCAGGCAAACTCCCCAGTGGAGACAATTTCCCTTTCTTGTAGCTTGTTCATGCTTTACCATGGTCAGAAAAAAATATATGTCAGAGGGACAGGGGTGTGAAGAACTAGTCTTTGTTGCAAGCCAGTTACTTTCCCATCTTTTGACAGTGTTGCCTAAAACAATAGCCTGTCACTTTCTTCTTTAGAAGCCCAGATATAGCCAAATGTTACTACAAAGTGGACAGTGTTAGGGTCTGTCTTGCAGTCTAGATGCCCACTAGATTGGCCTATGTCTCTGCTATTATTTTTTTATTATTATTTTTTTAGTCTCCTGAACAAATATCACATCCTGCCTGCCTATTGGGAATTATCTTTGGCCCAGGCTAACTCCAGAGCTGTGCATGGGATTTAGGACATTAATTGACTCAGGGTTAAACTAGGCTAGGAACAGTTCAAACACCTCAGGAGTTTGTATGTCTGTACCCTGATTCTGCTGTATTGAATTTTGCCTTTTCTTTGAGCCCGGTGGTGTGCTACAAAAATTTAGGTACAGGCAAGGAAAAACTCGTCCTGGAAGAAACCCTTCAGCACATTAAATTCAGCAATTTTGATTTATCCAGCCAGTACCCATTCATTCCTCATCACATCTTAAATACTGAATTTGTCCAGGTCTTCTAGATACATGTGACTTGAGAGAAAAAGTAAACTTGTGTTTATTTGTTTTCGCACTGCACTCAAGAATCTCCAGTGTCTATGGTTTTCTTAAGTCATAATGCTTAGAACTGGTACTAGACTACAAGTGAAGTCTTGGTAGCATTACCTAGAGCAGAAAAACTGTTTTCTGTCTTCTATAATATCTTATATCAATATCTTGCAATACCTTTTTTGTTGTTTCTTTTTACCTGACACTTCTAGCACAAATGGCCAGTTCTGCCAAATTGCTATTTAGAAAGTTACCTTCCTACCTCATTTTGCATTTGTGGTTTTAATGTCCCCTTTCAAAGTGTGGGAATTAACCCATTTATTGGCTTTCTTCAGGTTAATGTTTTGATGCATATGAAACTTCATTCTTTCAAATCCCAGGTACATCCTTCAGATGGTGAGAAGTCTCTCCAGTCTTAATGTTGCTAGCAGAATTTTTTAATTAACTTTCATCCTTATGGTCATTAGTCTGTTCAATATCCAGATCAGACGTAACATCAAGACATTTTTAAAATGTTGTTTCAGCTCTGATGGCAAACTTTGATAACATTTAAAGGGTCTTTCAGCTAGGCTTCACATTTTGAACAGGACTTGCAATAAATGGATTTTTTAACTTGCTTATGAAGTCCGAATTGAACGCATAAGCATCAGAGCCCAACAATGTCGCTAGAATTAAAAGTTTCTCTGCAAGTACATGGATTTGTCAGTATAGTTGTTCCAGTGTGCTTTATTCAGAAGTTTTTAGAAGGTAATTTTTGGAAAAGTTTCTGAACTAGTGCAATTTAAAATAGCTACTGAATTGGATCTTTGTAATTTAGTGTCATCACCACTGCTTCATTTTTCATATATTCCTTAGCTTCAGATTCTCAGGTATGGATTCATGCTTAAACAACTAACTAAAGTAACTAAATAAAACTGGTATCAAAGTATTTTGTAAAGATTTTGTCAGTATTCAGTCCCCGTATCCCAAGTGTAGTTCATTTTGTGCATGATGACATTGGAGCTAAATAGCACAACATAAATTGTTTTAGTGGGCTTAGCTTTACAGAAGAGGGAACACTAATGGCAGGTGAATGACCCCTTTGTAACACAAACTCTACCTCCGACATCACAGGGAAAAGTGTAATTAGCCTTCTTCAGTGGTCAATAAAAAACTTTCCTGAAATCATAGACTTGAATTGTTTTTTCTTTGTTCTTACCCATTAAAACCTGCCAAAAAATGTCATATATGTCAATAAAATCAATATTTCAGCCATGTCAAGAATTTTTATACATTTTTTAAACTGATTATGCTGATTTATTGATTAGCTTTTTATTTTTTTCCTTGAAACATTTTTGAGACTAGGCCTTCACCAGAATACCATACCATCATATAGTTGGGACACAGGTCTGAAAGGCAAATAAGCATAAGTTTCTTGCTCTGATTCTTACCAAAGACCTGCATCAGTCTTCCGTTTCTCAGGCAAATCAGACTGATTGGTGGTTGTTGTTTGTTTTTTCTTTACCTTTTCTCCTGTTGAATTTTCAGCGACTTCTGTGTTCCTGATACAGAACAAAAAAACTTCTAAAACTTAAGTTTTGCAGGATGATAAAGCCCTATTACTTCCAACTCTACTTGAAATAGAAAACTGTTAGGTCTATTGGCAGGGCACAGTGGATCTAAAAGCGTTTTTGGCAAAGGGATGTTTGCTTTTTACCTGAAGGAAAATGACTATCCAGTCCATCTACTCCAGGGTATAGTGTATTTTATGAATGGTTAGATTCAGATTGGCTTGAACCAGACTTCTAGGCTTCCTAGGAATCTTTTCCCTAAATATTTAATTCCTTCTGCCAGTTAAAATCCCAGTCTGAAACTGTCTGTAACATGCATAAAATTGTTGCATTATCTCTTTTCTCTGGTTTTGTGAGTTGTTTTATTGTTGCAGTTTAGAGGGAGAGGAGCAGTTCTTCAGTTTTACTGTTTATCTTGTCTAGATTTGTGACTTCAGGTCACAATCAAGAAATCTAAAGCTGTTGACTTTCTAGGTCGTTCTTTACAATATTCAATTTTTACCAAACTCAAATATTTCTGCACATACCAGGCTATTAAATTCAATCTGCATTTCACCAGGCCTACAAATAGGCTTCTAAAAACCTGTGTCCAGGGTGCAGAGGGTAAAAATACAGCTGTCTTCCCTGATAGAAAATTGGGCTATGTCTCACCTCTCTGCAAGTTTGCTGGTGCAGAGGAGTGACCGTTTTTGAAGACTAGCTGCAGTGTGGCCTTAGAAGTAAAGTAGAGGAAAGTACTATATCATAGCCTTCAAAACAACTCTGAGTTCTTGAGTCCTAGCATTAAATCCTGAGAAAGTGCCCGCTTCAGGCATGAAGATCTAAACTTTAGGCAAATGGGTAAGGACATTCAGATCACACTCTGGTTTTGTGGGTTTTCCAGTAGGTTTTTTTTTTTCAGTAGTTCTGAAGTAATTCTTTCTAGATTATGCTATTTGCTTACCCTGGTGATAATCTGCCTTTCTTACATGGAAGACCAGTGATGATTCACTGAAAGATGTTAAAATGCTTGGAGAGGCTTTGCATATTTGTCTAAATTCAGCCAATTCCCTAAGTGAAAGGGGAAGCTCATTTCAAACAATGTACCCAACTTGCCTGTTCCCAGTGGACAGTATGTCTTGACTTTTTGTGTTTGTTTTTTTTTTTTCACTTGCTAGGAAAAGGCCCTCATCTGGCAGTAACTGTTTTTTAGTTCTGATGTCTATGCAAATATGACATACTTTTAAGACAGTTGTATAAAACCTGGGATGTTTCTAAGATGTTTCTGCAGATCACCTTTCATAGGTAATGTAGAGGAGAATTGCAGAATTTGTACATCTGGTACATGTTATCACTGAAGAACTGTAGAAACTAGTAGGTCTTTCAGCAGGCTTGTTCTTGAATGTCCTGCCTTTCTTCCCATCTATCTGCAGAACCCAGGGGAAAATATGTGTCTAAATGATGGGACTGGTTTGGTTGTACACTCTGCATTGCCCTTATCTCAAACTGTAATGAGCCCTGACTGTACCTTGTCATTTTCTACTTTTCACCCTTTATTTCCTTTGGAGGATGGATCATGCTCATGCATCCTGAACTGCAGGGTGGTCCCCAGCCTGGGCCATCAAGTGATTAGAACTGAAGAGTCAATTTCCATAGCACCCATGCAGCCCCAGTCTTCAGAAAGTGGTTATACAAGAAAACTGTTTGTTGTAGCTGCTTGCTGTCCAGAAAGAGAAGGTTTTGTTAAGGGCTCAACCAGACAGACATTCTGCAATTAGTGGTCACTGATGTGATATTTTGTGTGTAAAATAAAACCATAAAGCTGAATTTGCAGAACTGATAGGTAAGAAGAGAAGAAACAACTGAAAAATTTGTTCAACTTCCCAAACAGTTTCTAAATGGACTTCTTCAGAAGTTGTGGTTTAACCCCAGGCAGCAACTAAGCCCCACACAGCCTCTCACTCCCCTCTCAGGGTAGAGAAGCAGAGAAGTAAAAGTGAAAAAACACATGGGTTGAGATAAAGACAGTTAAGTAGGGAAAGAAAAGCAAAGCAAACCAAAGAATTTATTCACCACTTCCCAGAGGCAGACAGGTGTTCAGATGTCTCCAGGAAAGCAAGTCTCCATCTGTGCCTAACAGTGGCTCAGGAAACACCATCATTTATAACATCCCACCTTTACTTCTTCTTTTCCCAGCTTTATATCCTGAGCATAATGAGTTATGTTCTGGAATATCCCTTTGGTTCATTGGGATCAGCTGCCCCAGCTGTGTCCCTTCCCAACTTCTTGTGCACCCCCAGCCTCCTCACTGGTGGGTTGAGAGGCAGAAAATGCCTTGACTGTTGTAAGAACTGCACAGGAGCAACTAAAACATCCCTGTATTATCAGCATTGCTTCCATCACAAATCCAAAACATAACCCCATACTAGCTACTGTGAAGAAGAGTAACTATATCCCAGTTATAGCACGATAGGAGTACTCAAACGTAATTGAGGGAGCAGTTGTGGAATAATGCAAACGAGAGTGACTCCAGCAATGTTAGTTCTTGCTCACTGTAGGTGAGAGATGACTGTAACTTTCTGATTGGTGTCAAGTTAGAATCATGCTGGGACAAGAAAAAAGACTCTGACTGAGGAAAGGTCCTGAAATAAGAGCTTCAAATGTTCATCTAGACATCCAGTGTCACCTCAGACACTATAACATATCCACTACACATTCCTGGGGCTGGTAGCTGTGATACTGGGTCTGTAGATTCATCCTTCCAGAGTGGTATCTGGGGGCCAAGTCATGTAAAAGACTTTAGGTGATGTAAAATACTGTTCGATGTGTTGAGGGATCCAAATCCTACCTGAAATATGTTCTGTTCACTTTATGAGGGATGATTTGTTTTTCTGGGCTTGCAGTTTTCTGTACGAAGGACGTACTTGAAACAAATGCAGTGAGATCCAAAGTTACTGTTTCAGTGATACGACTAAAGAAAAAGACCCTAACACTCAAAAGTCTTTGTCCATGTGTGAGGATATGGCTTTCCTTTTGGTATATGTATGCTTTTTACCATATGTATACTAAATATGTTAACTTCTACTGAAGAATTTATCACCTTGTTATCAAGTGTTACATAATTCAAATGCTTCAGGAAACATAGTTTATCTAGATTGTCAGGTGAAACTTATTTTCATGTAACTGTATTGCATTCTGTTGTTACTATCATAAGACCATAATTTTTTGGCTGTAGCACAGCTCACTGTACATGTGAAGGGGAAAGAAGAAATCTCTTATGAGTGGTTTTGTTTGGGGAAATGGGGAGGGTTCTGGTTTCTTTAACCAAAATATGAATGTTTTCAAACTCTCTTCTGACTTGCTAGGTCAGGCACTAAACCCCCAAATCTGGAGTAATTGGCTGTCATAAAATCTATGTCCTTGAAAATTTGGGAAATAAATGTATGCAAATCTTAAAGGAGGAGCAGAAAGCAGCTACTGTTCTAATGCCTAACTGCAGAAGTAACTTTATAGGCAGCTTGTCATATGTTACATTTCTGAAAACCAAAATTCCCAAGCACATCCCTCTGCAACAATTAACATATTAGTGATGCTATTTGCCTTTGAACAACATACTGTATTTTTTTAACCTGAGGACACTTGTTATAAAAGTTACACTTGAGAATACAATGCTTCTTCCTCATAAGCAAATCTCAGGCTGTCACTAATGCTATTTGCATTAAATAAACATATTACACCATTCTTCCATTAAAAAGGAATTACCAGGTATGCATATAGATGTAAACATGTTTTAATTTTTATGTCAGAGTGTCTGTTGCAGCAGACTCCAGAAAATCTTGCTTATTTTACAGAAGCATTTTTCCCTTTCTCTTACTTGGCTATTCAGCTAAATTGTATTTTTACATCTTCTATCTTTTATTAAGGAGTGTAGGATTTGCTCCTGTAAGACTGTGTGAATAAGTCTGTTAGAGAAAGGCAAAATAAATACTTTTGGATCACCTTAGGAAGTGGAAAAAGTCTTGCTTGGGCCCTGTTGTGCTACAGTGACTCCTGTATCTTAAACGAAAATCTGTGTTCCTTTAACTGAAGGAGGAAATAAGTCAAAATGTGTTGTATATAAGAATGCTTATTTCATGTAACCCCCTTGCCGTGAAAATATAATGGAAACATTCTTGAGCTGAGATTCTGCTTTTACCTAGTTTCACAGGGGAGAAAGTCTTCTGTGCCTTTTCTGCTGTTTCCCTCTTGTGTGCAGCTAGAAATGGGCCAACTGCTATAACCAATTGGGAAAACTTCTTTTCCAGAGAGTAAGCAAATGAAAAATGGTCTGTCTTCTTTTTTTATGAAGGTGAAGATAATTGGGTAGAGGTACTGTGGAGGTGAGGGGGTCCTTGCCTTGACTTGGAGTTGCAGTCCACCTACCTTCTTTTAGGAGAAAAAAGAAATCTTATTAAATATAACACTTCTACTTTGCCATTTCTTGTCTACAAGGAAGTGAGTGGCACACAGCAAAACTGTGTGAAGCTTAGGCTGATCTGATTTAAAAAGTGGTCTGCTAGCTGTGACAGAAGTGACTTAGACTGTTGTGTTAATCTTATCCATCACTGAACCATCTACACCAAGGTCTTCAGAGTTCTTTAAATATGCAGAGCAGTTGAACAGTGAAATATATCAGTAGATCTGGTCACTCCTGCCCAATTTCTTTCAGGCTTATAATAGCCCTTATTGCTTTCCCCAGCTGTCCAGTTAATTGCATTGCAGTTGTCAGCATACAGCAGCTTCCTGCTGCTTTGGGCTCAGGACTTGAAAAGGCAGAATATGGTTTGATTGTTTGCTGGAAATGCATGCATGGATCCATGGCTATTTTGCCAGCATAGTTGCAGGCCACAGATACACCACCTTCAGATTTCACTGGTCCAAGGGTTGCAGTGGGAGCATTTTGTGAAGAGGTGAGGTGATAGAATGGGGAAAATGGAATGTGAATTCAGTGTGACTCTGAGGGAGGGACAGGCAGACAGACAAAGAAAAAAGGTAGAAATTTCAGGCAGTGTTTGTGCTGAGAGAGTAAATATAAACCTGTGCTGTAACATGGAGCTGCAAGATGGAAAATGGAAATTTGGTGTAAGCCCACATACAGAATTGTGCTTTCTTTGTGATAGAAAACCTTATTTGTCAGAGTTGTAGGGTGGCTGCAGGTCCTTCCCTCCTTTCTAATAATATCAGAACTTTAATTGTTTTTTCTTTCTGTAAATTGAAAGCCTTGGATGGAGCAGGGAATTCCCTGGTGCTCACCTGTCAGTGACAGGTTAGAATTATTCAGGGCATATAGCTGAAACCTTCACCTGCCCTCTGGGGAAGGTCAATCTTGAAAGCTGCTGGAGGATGAGGGGAAGGCGAGTCCGTATCTTGGCAGTTGAAAATGTGCTTAAGCTGGAAACCCCACGAGCACACAACTTTCACAAACCGCAAGAAGCAGGTTTTTGTATTGGAGTCAAGATAGAAATCAGATTGTTCTGGTTGTAAAGCTCAGAAAAACAAGTAATTCTAAGTAAGTGGATATACCATTCACAGGATGGGTGAGGAAAAGCTGTGTATCTAATGGGAACATAACTGAAATGGTCTATATAAGTATTTAAACCACCTCAAAGGACTAATGCAATTTCGGCATTTCATATCAGCATTTTGTTTTTGACAAGGTGACATTGTGAAAGAAATGTATTGTAAAACACTGCTGTACTGTAGGAAAATGATTGAATGTAAATATTTCAAGATGTGGACCACTGTTCAAATGTTATCATAAATCTTTGCCATTGTTTTAGGGGATAATTCTTCATGCATATTTGAGTTGAATTGATAGAACCAGCCCCTGGAAGGGTAATCTGCTTGTTATTGCCTTGCTACCACTAATACTTTAATTTTGTCTTTTCATGTATCACCTCCACCTGTATGTTGTGATGATTTCAGTATTTTTTTCCATAACTAGCAGAGAAAAGTTCTGACTTTTGTTTTCAAATTAACAGTGTGTTTAATAGCTTTGTTCTGTCTTGAAGTGAGCTTGCGAACCTTCACAGGAATGTCTTTTTCCAGCTTAATACTTTCTTTCTTTTTTCTTCGTGCAGGTTTGGTAGGTTTACAGTAGCTGCGCTTCATTCCAAAGTGGAACAAAGTGAACGTGAAATGAACCGTCTGAAAAAGGCACTGGAAAGAAGTGATAAATACATAGAAGAAATAGAGTGTCAGCTTTTACAGCTGAAAACTGCAGGCAAAGGAAGCCAGGCAGTGAGTGCTGTTAGTGAGAGAGTGCTTTCCACAGATGCTGAAGGAGGTGAGAGCAGTGAAGATGCAACTTGTTTGAAAACCCAAGCTGAGGAGAAAAAGGCTTTGGATACTAGTCAAAGTCCTGACAGTCTTGAGCAGCTAAGTGGTGATACTTGTTTAAGCTCTTCGAGTCAAGATGGCTCAAATACCCAGTGTGCCCCAAAGAAAGAACTATTTCCAGGATGTCACAGGGTTCTCCTGGACGAAAATAGTACAAATATGGATGCCTGCTTAGAAGACCAGTGGAATAAAATTGAAGAATGTACCTCATACAAAGATGAAGAACTTTATGATCTTCCACCACCATGCACTCCTTTTCTGTCTCTCAGTCGCCTTCAATTGAACACTCCTGATGGAAAAGAAAATGCAAGAAAACCATCAACATTCCTGAGAAAACTGAAATTTGAAGAGTTTCATGACACTTCAGATATTTGCAGCAAAGATTCTTCCGAGCACAGCATAAGCAGCTGTAATAGCAGAAAGAAGCTAAACTGTTTTACTACAGGAAAATCAGAGGTTTGGGGCACCTGCCCAACAAATTTTGCTGAGAACTTAGATTTTGATGGATCAGAGCAAAATTCAGTAGCTGGTCAGTCAGATGAGACAGCAGTGAAGTCCAGTGATAAAACAAGTTCTTGCTTACCTAAGAGGTTACATACTCTCTGCTCTTCTGAAATGAACCGCACAAGAACCTCCAGCGAGGCCTCTATGGATGCTGCCTACCTCGATAAAATTTCTGAGTTGGACTCGATGATGTCCGAGTCAGACAACAGCAAGAGTCCATGCTATAATTTCAAGTCCTCTGATCTTGACGGTTCTTCAAAGTCAGCTGAGTGTGCTAAGCTTCTGAATGGAACTGGGAAGAATCTGGAAGAGATGAGTGAGGAGCAGAGTATGAAGTGTCCAGAGACAAGCGATCTGGCAGCTGACAGAACTGGCTGGAAACCTGCCTTGTTTTCCAACCTCTCCCCATCTGACCTAGATATGAATGACCACTTTCCACTGTTTACAGGCCAAAATGTAGTGGCTAATGATGCCAAATCTCCAAACTCTTTGTTTGAAAGGGACTTTTCCCCAAATGTACTGTTCAGTAACTCACAAAGGTTGTTTGAGGAACAGAAGTTTGGTTCGTACTTTTTAAAGATGTCATCTGATCTCCAAAATCAGATTAATCCTCCTTGGGTGTCTTCCTTTACAGCTGAAAGGAAAAATAAAAATGTCAGTCAGTCAACCAAGAGGAAAATTCAAAACAGCCTTTCCAGTGCTAGTCCATCAAAAACCACCAAAAGCTGATTCTACTTGGAAATCAAACGTGACTCAAAGTTGTAAACCTGCAAATGTTTAATATTTACAGGTGAACTTAATTTTTAATGACTTCCATGCAATCTAATCCTGTGGTTTTCGACTGTGTGAAAACTGAACATTCCCCTGCCCATTGCAAGCTCTTTCCCAAGGAAGAACCATTCCAGATTCTTTTCTTTGACTGAGTGTTTTATTTACCTGGGGGCTTGGGAGTTTCTGATGCTCTTTAAGTTTTCAGATTACATGCTCTTCCAATTGTGAGCACGGCTAATGGCTCCTTGACAGTTCTAAGTGGTCTTGTCAAATTAGTCATTTATGTATGAATTAGTTGTAAAGGTTGTGTTTCCCATTCCTAAAGATTACATTTTGTGTATGTAAGGCAGCTACTGGCCATATATGGAATCATGAAATTGCTATAACATATTGTCACTTTTGCCACAAAACTTGCCTCCCAGAGGAAATGTTCCTGCTTGGACTGTTTCATAGCACTGTACTGTACTGAAACTCTTGTTTTAAGTGGGTATAAGGAAGCAGCCTCTTTCTTTTCAGGGTCACAGCACTTCAGTTAGAAAACATCACTTCTTTAACACTGCAATTATGTCTTGTCTTTTTTTGAAGTTAAGCACAATTTTTAATTTAGTTCCCAAAAAGCGTTGTTATTCTAAATGTGTTTAGTATGCCTGTATGGACCATAAAAATGGGTTTGTATGCTAATGATTTGTTTACCTAATGTGCACTGAACATCTTACATTAATACTGTACCATTTTACATTAATACTGCATGCTTTTCTATGTGAATTGAATAAAACATGTTATAAGCACTGTAATCCTTGATGTTGCCTCAAATATTGAATTAACAAAAAAAAAAAAAAGAATGGGGAAACTTTTTGTTTCCTAATTTGGAAAACAGATATCTAAGATTTGTAAGGCATAAACATGAGCTTTTTCACCAAAAAAAAAAATCTCCCTTCCTCCTCCTTGTTAGGCATGTTACCATTCCAGTGTCAGCATCGATACAGTTGATGGAAATGGCTTTCGGCCTCTCTGGAGGTGACTCTTCCATAAAGTATTGCATAGGTCAACATAATGTGATGGCCTGCTACAGGCAGGAGACCTAATTAAGCAGCAGAGCAAAATTGGTTTCTTAGCATTATTGTGTTTTAAGTTTTTTTAAGGCCATATTTAATTACAAGATGCAGGGTTTTTTTCTTTCTGTATGGGCCTCTGATGGCATTTCTTAGAAACAGACGTCCTCACTTCATCAATACCTATGATATGAAAAATCCATACGCTGCCTTTTGTCCCTTTGGAAAAGGTAATAGGCACTTGGAAAATTTCAGTAGACTGGCTCATCTTGTAAAGTTCTGTAAGCTGTTTGAACAAGAACTGCACTTCACGTTGTAACATGAGCATGCATTTGTGCAATTGATGTGTTCATTCTTAATTGGGACTTTTCTTTTTTGAGCTTTACCAAAAAATCATCATACAGGCCGTACA
This sequence comes from Aleadryas rufinucha, assembly GCA_013397815.1. Taxonomy (NCBI): domain Eukaryota; kingdom Metazoa; phylum Chordata; class Aves; order Passeriformes; genus Aleadryas; species Aleadryas rufinucha. Next base: position 557,282 of record VZTH01001248.1, on the reverse strand, counting down.
TGCAAGGACCCTTTCATGGTGACAGGCAGGATGGCATTGTGCTTGCATATACTACTTTCAGTATACCACCTGAGTTTTAATCTTCACAGAAAAATCTAGTTGTTCGATTTTAATATATTTTTCAGAAATTAGGGAGCTCTCAAAACCATCTGGAAATGATCTGTTACTTGAGTTGGCTAGTTTTACTGAAAGTCAAAAAATGCTGCCTTGCTACAACTCTTTGGGAGAGGAGACAATATTAAAACATCCTTGTGTTGCAGAGCAATCACAAACGCATAGTAAGTGCGTGCTGTATGTTGTGGGTTTGTTGTGTTTTGGCATGGGGGGAGTGAATTTATGGGCTTCATTTTATACTCTCATTTTTTGTGTTTCACTTCCAGTTACAGAACCATGAATACAACTGGTGTCATGCCTGAAATCAAACTAGAATAAAGGAAAACAGTGGAGTTTTTTTGTTTTACTCGTCCTTTGAGCAGGAACACCACATACAGGCTTGCTTTTCAATACGGATGTTTTGACCACACGTCTTGCAAGTTCATAGAAGAGCTAAGCCTAAGGTTAAAAAGGTTGCATTCCTCTTTGTAGTGTGATCAGTGCAATATCAGCTCAAAAATTTCAGCTATATGTAATGATGGGTTTCTTCACGTGTCAATTTCTCAGCCAGACACGGGGTTTCAGTTTTCCAGGCTGCATTCTGTCAATGCTGTGCTTGCCTAATCTCTTTCTGCACTTGATAAAATGGCCTAAACTAGAGCTCATTGCTCTAGTAATGTAGAACTGGAATACACAAGATCTAAAACTTTACTATTAGAATTTTTATTAAGACAATAGACATTTCAAAGTTATGTACAGATGAGATCTATGATGTCTAATGATATTTAATAGCTCATAAAATTTTTACTTCATCTAGTAATACCTACTGTACTAAATACAAGGCAATTTGTAGATTTTAGCGCATGAGCATGCTCTCCAGGACCATAAGTAGCTCAAGAAAGTGAGTTTGCTACCAGCCTAAGTTTGTTGTTAGTAAAACCTTTTGGATTCTTTTTAAGAGTAGGAATGTCAAAGTCAGGTTTTTTCTTAGTTATCCACAGTTTTACCTACACAAAGTCTGGCAAGTGACCTGCTTAACCATCATTCCCTAAAGGCCTTGTGAGAGTTCATTTCTGCTTGACATTGCTTCTTTGGGTGAGGGGCTACCAGAATAATTCTGCCTGCCAGCACCCGATACTGACTTGGGCTATGTTTGGTTTTAAATGTGTTCTTTTGTCTCTTCTGGAAGTGCCTTTGAAAAAGGGGGCAAGGGGGACACTGCATAGCTTGTATACACAGTACAAGGTGTGCCAACTTGGTCTCCCATCCTTCAACCTTCTTCATTTCACAGCTGTTTCCCTCACCCAAAAATGCCCTTTCAAGGCAGTTTAAACTGGCTGAGGCTGGTCCTAATTCTTGCACAGCATCCAAGTCATGCCTCTGACTCCCAGCAACTGTAGGCTTGGAATACAGTCCTTACACAGCTCTTTTGTGCTGTGGTTAAAGTTTTGCAAACCATGGACACTCGTCCTTGCTACTTTTTGGCATAAGACCGTCTCCATGTAAATGGACTAAGGCTTATACGCTTCTTCCTTCCCAGGTTTGGACCAGGGAAAAGCATCTCTTAGGTAACTGAGGTTCATGCTTATTACAAGGATTGTCCCTCTGGCTACTAATGCAGGTCCAGCCCTCCCTGTGCCTTGATCCCTTGCAGCAGTCCTCTACTGCTGTGATGAGCCACCTGCTTGTCAGGCCTGGCCTAAACGAGTGGTCTGTCTATCCTGCCTTTGTGGCCTAGCACTGAGTTGTTGCCTCAGTGTCCCTCAGCTCTAACTGGAAAAGCCATCTTCATTAGCTGAAGGGTGGAGGGAAAAGCACAGCTGGCATAGGGGAAAGCTTGCATGTGCTTTGACAGCCGTGAATGTAGTGAGAGAGAACAGGGGAGAATGAAACTGAGCTGTAAAACAAATCAAGTTGAGTATTCCTGGTTTTTTCAGCTTTTCTCAATTAAAGATAATGATTAAGAAAGCATTATCTCCTCCCTAAAGATCTTACAGGCTGTGTGGGTGCTGTCTGCTGGTTTTCAGGGAAGCTAAGCAGGCAAGTAGCCAAGCTGCTCCTACCTAATGCTCATGGGGCCATCGGGTGCCCGTTCCAAGCCAGCAGAAACTGCCGGGGGAACCCAGGGGCCGGGTGAGAAGAGTCCCTGTCTCTTTCCCGAGTCACTCTCCCCTTAGCAGCATGCCTGGGAAAGCAGTGGGGACCAGCTGCGGGGCTGGGCGGCTTCGCGGCCACCCAGGTCTTACAGAAAACGGTGTCGGGGATGCTTTTTATCCTGGCCGCCTTAGAACTGTCCTCAGATTTTGGGGAGAGAAGCGTTGGCGCTGGCTGCCAGCCAGGAAAGAGGCACGGAGCCCGTATGCCCTGCCCAGAGGGTGTCGTGGGGGTGCGCCTGCCCCATCCCTTCCAGCCAGGGACTCGACCTCCACCTGCTCGGCCAGGATTACGGTCCCCAGCTCGGAAGAAAGGCCGGGGGACGCTCAGGTGTCCCCTGTCCGTGGGCCGCGGGCTCGCTCCTCCCCCGGTGCCGTCCTCCCCGGGCTCCCCCGCCCCACACAAACCCTCATTGTGGTTTTTTTCCCCACCTTCACTGTTAACAAAACCCGGCGATTAAGACTCGAAACTAACAAAGAGTTTTTCTTCCACCTTAACCTTGCACACAATCCTTTAACAAATTAATTAATCCTAATGAATTAACACTTCATTTATTCAAACGCGCTACAGTTCATGAATTAAATTTTCATGCAGTGATTAAAGGCTGTTAAAATATGCATGATTTCGTTAAAATTTTATAATAAATCAGGGCAATGTGTTACATGACAAGGCAACTACTTCCCAGCCCCTCGGAAGGTGCTTTGATTCGCACGGGGGGGCAGGGGGAGCCGAGCGCTCCTCTCCCTGTTTGCGCAGCCGAGCGGACGCCGGAGCGCCCTGAGACGCGGCTGGCGACCGACCCCTGCCCCCTCGGAGCCCTCTTCGTGCCTCCCTCGGCGGGGGAAGGCTGCGTTTTCCGGCTACCCCATCGAAACGTGGCGTCCTTGCAGCGCGAGCGGTCGTGGACGCGGGTGAAAGGCAGCAGCCGGTTTGCCCACGGAGCGGGGGTGGAAGGGAGCAGGGTCTGGGAGGTGTTTTGCTGGAGGGGCTTCTCGGAGTGCTTTTTAATTCCTCCGCATCACTCGAAGGAAAGAGCGAGAAACTTTTCTACCAACAGTACCTGTGGTGTTTTCCACCGGACCTCTATCAGCCTAGCTGCTCCGGTCTCCTTCCTTTCCCGAAAGGGGACGTTGTGAACTACCTTGGGACTTAAATCACTATCAAGCGTTTCAATTTTTAATATGACAACATTCTACACTTTGGCTGCAAAAGCAATTATTGCGGCTTGTACATCAGTAATTAGCAGGTCTTTGCTGATGTAAGGAAAGTCCTCATTAGGACAAGGAAATACTTTTTGTGCATTCACCCAAAGGGTTGGTTGGGTTTTGTTGTGGGTTTTGGTTTTTTTATTCTGAAGGTTAATTTTGATCATCTAAAGGGAAAATAGCTTTTACTTTAAATGGGATATTGACTTTCTGTGAACTTCACCAAATAACATATGTACTGTAGGTTTTGTCTCAGTGCTCCCAGTGACACAGGGTAGGACAAATATCGCGACTACAAAATGTAAAGCTAACATTTGCTGAAATGAAAATATCCAGAAGGTTTAGAGGGAGCGATTTAGAGATCTACATAAGCTATTTTTTTTTAAGTCGGGATATATAGCAAACTATGATCAGACGTTAATGGTTAATATCATAAGCTTTAGTATATTCATCTTTGGGGAATCCTAAAAAGAGAAATCAAATACAATGGTTACAGTAATTAATTTATAAATCGTTTCACTGTGGGAATAAGGGGTTACTTTATTGCTTTCTCGAGATAGGCAGCTCAGTCAATTAAGGAATTCTGCCTCTTTCTTGCATTTGAAGCCCGAGAAAACTACGGGAGACAAGTAAATGTATATATGTATATATGTATATATGTGTATGTATATATACGTATATATATGTATATATATGTATATATATGTATATACGTGTGTGTGTGTGTGTATATATATATATATGTATATATATATATATGTATGTGCCTCCCTGGTTTTATTGAGCATCTTGGGTCATAAATGTAGGACTACAGCATGGTCGTGTCGCCAATGAACTCGCTCCTCGAAGCCTGCGAGTTTATTGCCATCAGTATTCATGAGGCTGGACGTACCCACGAGGAATAGAAATAACAGCGAACATTAAGATAAAATCTATTACCAGGCCCGCGCGATTCTGAGCCTGGCTCAAGCCGTCTACCCGGGGAGCTGGCAGTGTGTGGCGGGGAGAGGGGGGCCACCGGCGGCTGGTGACAAGAGGTGCTGGTTCCTGGCGGGCCCGGGGAACCCCCTGGGGCAGCAGCCCCTGCACTCGCTGTGGCGAAGGGAAGCAGCAGGGCACCGGCGGCGCTGGGACCGGCTGCATCACCGCAGGAGCGGGAGTTGCGGTCAGGTTGTAATTTTTAGCGTTGCTTTAAAAGTTAGCGTAAAGTTACCGTTTTTGCTC
>VZTH01001248.1:479957-548457 GCA_013397815.1 Aleadryas rufinucha | reverse complement strand
GGCCCCGGCACCGGGGGCACCGGAGGGGGACGGGCCGGGGCCGCGGGGGACGCCCACGCACCGCCACCGTCGCCTGAGACGCCGTGGGAGGCTCCTGGGGACCAAGGGACGATGTAGAAATTAAACGCGAACTACTCGGGGAGAGGGGGGGGGTGCCTGTGTGGGGGGGGGCTCTATCAATTATTAAAACAAAAAAGACACCGGGACACCAACGAGAAGAAGGAGGAGAGAGGAGGTAAAAACGCTCTAGAAGCCCATGGGGGTCACTTTTGTGGCCCTATCCCCTCTCTGCCCCCCACCCCCCGACAGAAAGCGGGAGAAAGAGCAACGTAAAGCGTAAACACACACAGACACACACCAATAAATACCGTGACAGCAACAACCACAAACCGAGAAACCTAACTCACAACTTTCCGAAGGAAAACAAAACCGACCAACAAACCCGGAAGGCGAAACTCGGTGATGATGATGCTACGTTTGGTTTGGGTCTCTTTTCATTTCTTTCTACTTTTCTTTCTTTTCCCTGGCTTGGTAATGAATAAGGACAGCGGTGGTTTGGTGCAGGGGAACTTTTTCTTTGGTTGGCTTGGGTTTTTTGTTTGTTTTAGTTGGTTTTTGGTTTGGTTTTTTTTTTTTTTTTCTGTTGCTGTTTTTGGTTTTCCCTCGAACGCGGTTTTGCGCGAGGCTTTAGCGATGGGTCTTGTCTGTGCCGGGGGAACAGTGCGAGCGGGGCAAGGGCCGGGACCGGGGGAGCGGCCCCCCGAGGCTAGGGAGCAGTCCTTTTCCTCTCCGTTGTTGCCTCAATAATCATAGCTAGCTCAAGGAAAAAAGGAAAAAAAAAAGTTACTCCACAATCCCCTTTGTTTCTCCTCCCTCGCCTGCGTGGTTTGCGTTTCCAGCTGTGTCCAAAGACAGGTCCTTCTCTCTGCAGAGATGCATCTGGAGGCAGATGCCAAACCTGCTAGAGCGGGGATGCTCTCCAAAAGATTATGTTCAGACTCATTAAGGCTCGTGGTTAACTATGTTCTTTCTCCTCCCTCCCTCCCCGCTGCTCTCAACCGTATGCCCCCCGGCATCCCCACCAAATCTGCTGGATTTAGGTTAAGGTCCTCCCTTGGTTTCCTCCGAGGGCTGGAGGTTATTGCACCCGGTAGGCAAAAGAAATCATCGGTGATGGGTTTGAAATGACATTTGTTTCTGAGGGGTGTGCATGTTGGGAAAAAACACACGACAAAAAGACACTTGGGCTTACAAGTCGTTTATTGTAAATAATAAACGTTATGTAGAGGATGGCTTTTGGGAGGGGTGTGTGGGGTTCAATTTGCACTATCACAGTCTCCTGGATTGAAAGCAACGATGTTCTTCTGTAATAACGAGGCTGGTATTGCTAATAATCGTCAAGGTGCGTTACATGTCTCGCGGATTGAAAACAAACAAAATTATCAGGGCTTGTTAGGTAAAAAGGGCAGCGACGTGCAGAAGCCATCTCTGACTCTGGCTCTTGCCGAGAGACTGCTGAGGCTTTCAAATAAAAAAATAATTTCTGAAAAGAAAATACCATTCTGTTTAAATCAAAACAAACAATAGACTGAAATTATGCATGACACGACCTGGGAAAAAAAGAAAAAAAAAGAAAAAAAAGAAAAGGAAAAGAAAAGAGGAAAAAAAGGCATCGAAAGATCCGTGATAAAGTCTCGATATTATTTATTTATTTATCTATTTATCTATTTATTTATCTATTTATTTTATTATTATTATTATTATTTTGTGTATCATTGTTTGCAGCGCAAACATTCTATGCATTTTGAAACTGAGCACTAAATAGACTAGCTTCTGGTAGAATCTTTTGTGGATGGTGTAATTTCACAGTTTAACTGCCTGTTTTCACCGAAAACACAAACGTCCTTGTCACGTTCTTGTATTTAGATTTAAAAGAGGGGGAAAAAAAAGAAAAAAAAAAGAGGAAAAAAAATTAAGAAAGACGATGTAAATATTTTCTTTAATGCACAAAACAACAACAACAAAAAAAAAGGTTACAAACTGCAACCACGTGTGGATCCTGAAATGTCTCACTGAATGATCTACCTGTCCATGTATGTTTGCTGAGCTTTCTCCTTGGTTGTGTCTTTACTCTATTACTTTAATTTCTATCAGAAATATTTCTGTACACCAAAATACAACAGGGAGATGTGTCCCAGCATACTTACAAATAAAACAAACGTGAAAACAGAATAGTTATTATTATTATTATTGGGTGCATTTAAAAAAAAAAGAAAAATATTTCCAAGACACGGCTGGTAAATTCAAGGTATGGCCGTTAGACGATAAGACTAATTCTACCAAAAAGAAAATAGTGAGAGATGTATTTTTCTGCTAAATCCAGAAATCATTACTTTGAGATAGCTCTTATGTGAAAATCGGTGCTCCGAATAAAATTAACTATATATTAGCTGCGTGTGTTTCTTGAAGTTTATTCTATAACTGCAGAATATAAATCAAAGTAAAATTTTAAGACGGACTTCTGAAGTATTTCTTTTCAGTGTGCTGGAAAGGATTATGCACCTACAAAATATGTATAAAGAAGAAAAGCTTGGGTGGTTTCAGGTTTATATGTTGTTCTGACTGGCCTAATTGCACTTAATTATGTAACAAGATACTTTATTTTTATTTTGGGTTAATAAATATGAAAATCCTAAACTGATCTCTCCTTATGTTGTGAATGCAATTGTTCATTAGGAACGTATAGGATGCCACCTACTGCTTCAAGTGATCAAAGAACCTCTTTCTATTTTCTGATGACCTGTGACTAGATCAGATGCCAAATGTAAAGTTACTTAATAGCTGGGATTATTTCTTTTGTAGACATATTTTAGCCAAATCTTTTTAATTTTGCCGGTAAATCTGTGAACCAAGACACGTGATGTTCAGAAAAGGATAATACGTTCAAAAAAGCTGTGATTTTAAACAACTGTTGATGTTAAAAAATAAGCACTAAAGGTATTTTTTAAAAAAAAAACCAAACATAGATCTCGTCCACCGGAAATTGACTTGTTTCTGTTGTTATTAACTTGAAATGTCATCAGAATTTTTAATAAATGCATTTGTAAAAATATTATTTTATAGAAAAGTATTACCGGATATCATTTTTTTGGAGAGTCAGGAATGAACAAATAAAAATAATTACAAATGTTGGGTTTTCTTTTTCATCTACCCCAAACGATTAAAATGTTGAAAGTGATACCACATTTGTATCATTCAGTAACAACTGATGTATGTATTGAAAAGTTGAGGAGTTTGTTTTGTAATAAGTACAATCCTTATCGAGTACAAAGAAAACCCCAATATGTTAATAAAACGGTGAAAATAAAAGCTTTGCAGAGTTTCCTATTTTTCATGGTAGGAAACTGTGCAAAACCGAAACGTCCTGCTTTCTGTCAGATGAATCTGAATACTTCATAAGCCCACAAAATTCTCATGAGGCCTTTTTAATAAATGCCTCGTTAAAAATATTGAAAGAAAGAAAATCGAGTGAAGGGGAGAGAGAAAGAAAAATAAAGAAAGAAAAAAAGAGAAAAAGAGAGAAAAAGAGTGACAGAGAGAGAAAGAAAGAAAGAAAGAAAAAGAAAGAAGGAAGGAAGGAAGGAAGGAAGGAAGGAAGGAAGGAAGGAAGGAAGGAAGGAAGGAAGAAAGGAAGAGTTTATAAGGCTTAACCTAAGGACTGTTTTAAAACTTTTCCATCCGAGGAAAGAAAGTAAGATAAAAGACCAAGAGGCAGAACATGCGTTCGCATTTATTCCCCAACAGTAGGTAGCCTCTCGCATAGAGAAGAGCCATTTTTGACCAAAAAAGTACAGATATTCCCCTCCACTCCCCTTGTGCCAAGGGCCGAGGCCGCTGCCGGGTGGCGGCTGCCACCTCTGACGACTCCTGCACTCCAGCCTGTGCCCCTTGCAGAGAACATTTCGGTGCTCTCATCCCTTGAATGGTCTTTTTCTCCACAACCGAGGCGTCTCGCCGCTTTACTAGTGTGATTTTCCAATCCTAAGGCTGCAAGACGCCGTTTGGCTCCCGGAATTTCTGCCTAACACTTGCTCTCCGCTTGCTTTCAACTTAGATTAGGCCATCATAAGTGAGTAACAGACACCCACTGCCACGGTCGTATTGATTTTTACTCTCTTGTGATATTAAGACTAATTCGGTCCTGGTTCAACAAGTAAAAAGGCTTCCCAGAAGGAGAATGAAGTGTCCTACAGCACTGACTTTATGGTTTATGTGCCTCCCTCCCCGCCTCCCCGTGTTCCCCCTTTCCTCCGAAGAGAAATAGATTTGTCGAAAGATAATTATTTTAACTCTGACGGACTCGAGTGCATAAAGCTTGATAGCGCCGGTGGTGCCCTGTGTTATTCTGGCATTTCCCAAACGATTTTAAATCCCTCCAGTTATTTATATCTCGCTTTTCAGCCGGCGCTTTTTTTTTTTTTTTTTAGCTTTATTATATTTACCTGCTGATTCCAAAGCAGACGCAAGCCTAATTGATTTTTAAAAGATCAGCAGCAGAATTCTAATCCGCTTGGGAACCTATTTCCACCTGCCAGACGAGGGTCTGATTATCGGTAATTATGTTATTTAAGAGTTGATAAAATCGCGGGGCCCGGCGCTGCCCGGGCCCCTTCCCCAGCCGGGGCGCGGAGGGGACCCATGCGGGGAGAGCGGCGGCGCGGCGGGGCCGCCGCCATCACGTGCGCCGCTGCAAACACAATTACGGGGCCGCCGTTAATAATTCATGGACTGAGATTTAGAAAATTAATAAAATGAATTATAACAAGAGGCTAATTAAAAACTTTAGTAATTGTTGTCAAGACAGCTTGATGGGAGGCGTGCTGCACGACGCTTCTCCCCCCGCCCCCCCTTCTGCTTTTGGAAAGCTTTTTCTTTTTCCTCCTTTGCAACCCCTTCGCACCTGAAGGAGGCTCGGTTTGGGAGAAAAGCAGTGGATGAATATGTAGGTCAGCTGAATATATAGGTCCCAGAGACGAGACCGAGGTGGGAAAACTGCAAGCAAGTCTCTTCGCATGGTAGCAAGATAGACAGGCAGGCGGCGGGTAGGTGGGTGCGTGGAGGGATGAATGAAACCTAGGGCTCAAAAGTTAATTTAAAATAAGATGTCACATATAAATCTTTGAAGAAGCAGCCGTAGCAGAAAGAGCGCCTGCACCGGAGGGCCCCAACCCCGCCGCCGGGCGGACGGGCAGCGGCTGGGGGCAGGCAGAGCCGGGCAGGGCAGGCAGCGCCCGCGGGCACAGGCACGCACTTTCCGCCTTTGCTTCCGCACCACCGATGGCAGCGGCAGGCGGTGCGGGGCCCCCACCGCGCCTCCTGTTCCGCGGGGGGCGGAGGCGCCGCGGGATGCTCGCCCTCCCCCGCCGAGTCCCTTTCCACCTGCTGGTTTAAGATGCAACTTTGAGGCGGACTCAGCGCAGTGTTTCCGCGGGCAGAGGGGGCCAGGGAGCCCGCTCTCTGCACGGTGTGGATTTATGGCCGTGTCGCCAGCCAAGCCCTGCTCGGGAGCTCGCCGTGACTGGTCGTCCAGGGACAGCTGCACATGCAAAATCTGCTTCCCAAATTGGAGTCACAGCCCCTCTGGGAAAGCAGGCGTCCTCCTTTGAACTGCATTTTAACTCCTTCAGCCTGCTTACCTAAGTGTACCAAAGCACCTCTAACTCTGGGGGAAAAGTGGTGAAACACTTTTTTTTTTTTAAATATAAAATTAAAATGTATCAGGCAGTCGGGGTAGGGGGAATTACTTTCAAAAAACCGATGTCATAAGACCTTAATCACTCTAAAGACTGAAGTATTTAAAAGGCTTTATATAAAAATTAATTTAATATTTTTTTTAAAAGACACTCGGCCCCGGTGCGTTGAAGATAAATTGTAACTTCCCACTGATTTCCACAAGCGAGTCATAAAAGACTCCAAAGTGCCTCCTTGGGTGAGAATGCCGACCGACCCTGCCGCTCGCACTGGCTGCAGCACGGGGCGGGTCCCGATGCGGGGGCAAACCGCCCCGAGCCCGGGTCCAGCAGCGGGAGCGGACAGACGGCTCATGCTGCAAACACCAGCGTGCGGAGAGGGTTTTTCATCCCTTGCCCGGGTGGAAGAAAGAAATTTAAAATTGTGAGGCAGAGCTAAAAGATGTAAGATCTGTGTGTATGCTTTTGGTTTGATTTTTTTGTTTGGTTGGTTTTTTACTTTATTTTAAAAAAGGTGTTCCTTGACAAGAGGATAGCATGTCAACATGAACGTATCTTTTTACGGGCTGTGCGGAAAGAAGACGAGGCGCCGATACACATAACTTAGCCCTTGATTATGGTCATTATATAAACCGAATTACTAACAAAAGTTTGTTTGGTAACTAATTATAGCTCACTAAATCTCTGCCTCTCTTCAGCATAATGTATACAAACTTTTGTACACGCGGATCAGAATAAAACAAAGTGTTGACAGCATCCAGCAGTGGAAATTCACTTACACAAGACTTTTTTTTCACTGAAGTGTTGACAATAAACATTTAATGAAGGCAGAGACTTGGATGTCTCCAGACAGTGTCAGAATACTTTAAACAGACCATTAGCATGGCTTCTTCTACTTCAAACAGAGCACACTATACCATAACATTATAAAAATACAAAGTATGAAACAAATAATCTGTTTATACAGATATTTTAAGCTGTTTTCACCAGCTCTGACATCCCCTGTATTTAGTAACAGAAACTTACTCATTTCAGATTACTCGCGCTTAAAAAATGTTAAATACAGTTAATGCAATATTAATCGCCCTTTGGTGATATAAAATGCAATATTTTCAGGCAGCTATTGAGCTTTTCTAGAGGAAGAGCTGATGAAAACAGTCACAGCTGAATAGTGGAGAGAAAAAAGCTCTGTATTTATTGCTTTTGTTTGGCTTTTGGCTACAGAGACAGGAACATTCTAATGGGGTAAGGACATTTATTTTATCTGCAATCTATTGCTGCTAGAGCAGGAGTGGCAGATGGGGTTTGGTGTTATATTCACAGAGTAATTTAGAGCAAATCCTAATAACTAATAATGATTTATGTTAATTTCAATCACTTATGTGACTTTATTAAAGCACTGCTGTAAGAGGAATAGAAGGGGAGGGGGTGAGAGGAGAGACTGGAGATAGACAAGCTGTGTCTGTCTGAAACCGAACCGCATGCTTGAAAGGTTGCTGTGGTGGGCTCCAGCGAAATTTCTGATGCGAGCAAGCAGGTTTTGCTTTTGAGACTCACTATCGTCGGCGCTAATTTCTTAAAAGAAAAGCCCCGTGTAGAAACCCCGGCCACCGACGAGAGGCGAAGCAGAATAGAGAGGGAGCAAGAGAAGAAGAGAGCGTGCGAGGGAGACTCGTGTTATGCAAAATGTATTGATTGTGTGTGAGGAATCTGCGATGCTGATGTGCTGGGCTCCCGAAAGAATAGAGGAGGCTACTGGCGAAATAGCTAAGAAAGCCCCAAATGTACATACAGGATACGAAACTTTTATTCCAGGCTGCTTCAGCGTGGTGGAGAGCTACAGTTCTCTACTCACGTTGTATCGGCTCTACTCCTCACTGAAAATCTCTAGGAGGCTTTATCCCACGGGATTTTGTATTCTTATCAGGGAAAAAGAAAATAATTATAATAAAAAAAGCAGCTATGGCAATGACCCTTTCGTATTTCCCCCCCTAACCTTCAGTTTCATTAGCAACTACTAATACTGAAATGTGCACACACATAAACACAGGGGCATACGTCGCCGTGTATTCATTGAAAGAAGAGATATTTGTGAAAGCCAGGAAATCTCGAAACAGCTAGCGCTGCTCTTGATGTAAGAGAGAGGAGTACTTACAGGATTTTGAAAGGGGGGGTGCTCTTCGCTTCTGGCAATTTACTTTCCCAGGTACCTTTATGCGCTTTTCTGCCTTAAGGCATACAGTCTGAAAGTAAAACAACATCAAAGCTCCTTATTAACACTATTTTCCTGAAACCAGAAGATGAAGCTACCTGAAACGTTTAATCTGGTGTTAGCATTTATTTCCCAACAAAACGGGCAGAACAAAGTTAAAAAGAGTCGGGGCAGTTGTCTACAGGAGGCTAAAAGGCAAAGTGCAGGGAGTGATGCATGTTTCTGTCAGAACTCTTGAATTGGATTAAATAAACCTCAGGTTTCCCTGCATTCTAAACCACCCTTTTGTCTAATATAATTCCTCCTTCCAAACGCCAAGGCTGGGAATAACCTCTCTCCCACGCCGCCAGGTGCATTAGGTGCGAGTTCCCTAACTTTTGGATCATTTGCAGAAAAGTCTTTTCTGCACTGCAAGTTGGCACTGCATTTTATATGCGACCGGATTCCACAGAAGACAATTTTTTGTGTACTCTGTGGTAAAGGAGTTATATACATAGCCACATCTTCTTTTTTTTTTTTCCTAGAATTTAAAAAAAAAAAAAAAAAAAGGAGAGAAATCCCTAGATTATGCACAGGGAGTAATGTCGATGTTGCTTTCCACCTCTTCGTATGAAAGCGGCGCAGGACTTTCAAATCCGCCTAGGCGTGCACGCCTGCTTTTTGAACTCTACCACGGCGGAGACGCCGCGGGCGGGCTGCGCGCAGGCGGACAGGCGGGCGGAGAGGAGCGGAGCGGAACGGCGGCGCTTCAGCACCACGGAGAGCTCCTCCGGGCCGCGGCGGGCGGCGCGGGGCCAGGGGCGGCTGTCTGTCTGCCTGACTCTCCCTCTGTCCGTCTGCGGCTGCACAGAAGCCTGTAATATGTTAATAGCCGTAGGGTACGCCCGAGGTACCATCTCAAGCTGCTTCGCACACCATATGTCAGGCCGTTAGCCACATGGATCTATTAATCAAAGGGGGAGAGAGGGAAGAGGGGAGAGGCGGGGAAGGGGGGAAGGGAGCTTTTCATACCCCACCCTGTGTTGCTGTACTCTTTCTCCTTTCATTTCTCTCAGATATAAAGACCTGGAGTACCTCGAATAGGCAGCTATAATTCTCTTTTGATCTGCTCTTTTATACCCTCGGTGTAACCAGCTCGGGTCAGTCGGTAGCGATATTGGAGGCAGGAGGGGGAATGTGTCACGTTTCCCCCGGCAAAGGATTTGGTTTTAAAGTGCTGCTCAACTTCTGTGACAAAGGGGGTCTCTGTCCGCCCCTTCAGCCATCTCCTTGCGGAGGGTGTGTCTGAGGAGAAGGCTTTTTCTAACGAATCAAGCATCATCTTCCCCGCAGGCAGCCGGAGTTCTGGCCGTCCTTACCACTTTTACATCTGCCCTATTACCTATTGCCTCACATAATTTCTTCAAGCAAGGTTTGTCCCACGTGAGATCCACAAAAGTATTGGATCCACAAAATTACCGGGAAAAGGAGAAGAAGCAGTCTGTGTAGGAGAGTGATGTAAAAGCCCTTGTGTACGTGAATTTTTCACGCAGCCCTCAGAGCATGCCCACCTAAACTTCTGCCTTTCAGGCTCAGCGCCCGAGAAGATGCACGGGCTCTCAGGTCTGTTTTCTACTCTTTCTTTGGAGGACAGGGTTCTGGAGGGACTTTGTCTTCAGGGTTAGAATGAACATGCTCATACGGGCTCCTCCTCCTTGTTTGCCAGTCCGTAGGTGACGCTTTGGGGCACAGCCCCGGCAATAGACACTCCCGACCTAATTCCGAGACCACTGGATTTTTTTTCCTTTCACGATGAACGAGAGGGAGCATTGAAGAGACTGACCTTTCGTTCAGGTATCTGCTGCATAAAGTTTTGAAATTCTAGATGATTATAAAAGCAGCAGCTCAGGAAAACGGCTCAGGAAAGTTACTGAGCGGTGGAGGAGGGAAGGGCAGCATCATTTCAGTGTGCCAGGATCCTGCAGCAGGGACCGTGTGGGTGGATGGAGCAGGTTCCCTACCCCTGATCACCAGGTCAAGTGACACGCATGTGTGTGATGCAAATGATGGAAAACACCCGAAGAAGAGGAAAGGATGCCGGCTGCAGCTAATACAAGGATAAACTCTGTTTTTTTGCAGATTTATAAAAAAAGCACAAGATCTTCTAGCTGGTGGAAATTCCCTCTGTTGGTACAGAGTATCACAGAGAGGCAAGTTAGAGGGAAGAGGCACTTGAGACTATTTCTGCAATTGCAGACACAAAATAGTAACCCTATTGATATGTATTATATGGTACAGCACATAGGTTATGTTGGTCAGTCCTTGAGACTTACTTTTGCCTTATTTTCTAATATTTTTCCTCTTTCTGTGGCTGGAAAAATAATGAGTGCATCTGTGCTTAGACCTAAAGCTGGCATCCATCTTGCAGAACATTTGCTTTAATACAGATTGCATTAAATCTGCAAAAACATGAATGCCTTTCAAAGCAATATTTTACATAAAGACAGAGGTAAATGCACAGGCTAAGTGTCAGTTGATTCTGCATTTCCACCTAGCAAAGAGGCTCTTATTACCTTTAAATTTTGGTGCACACACCACCCATCATTTTCTTCCTCTATTTAAAAGGTAACCCATATATCTGTCGTTTTAGGTTTCCAAAGACTCGTAACTTAATTCCTTCAGGCTATTCATCAGCACAGTAATTAAACTAGCAAATGGATGTAAATAAAGTGAAATTGGTTTCATGACAGATGAGCCAAAGAGGCCTCTGACATGAAACAAGCCAGGACAATAATTATTTCTGCACCGGGCTATATGAGGAACTCCATCTGGATTTATTAGGTGCTGCAAGTTATTTGCTGGGAGAAGGAAAGACAGGAGGACTCACTTTAATTTGACGGGATTTTTTTTCCTTTTTGCATCCTAAGTAGGTTAGAGAGATAAAAATCGGAATTAACTTTGGCAATACTCCGAGACGCCTCTACCCAATGTAAAAACATGGCAGGGAAAATAGGCAGTACAGGAAAGGCTTATTAAACAATTTCTTCCCAAATGCTTAATAGGAGAAAATCTACTTTAAAACACTCTCTCGAACTATCCCCTGTTAAAAAACAATCCAGACCACCGTGACAGCCAGTGTGTGCTTCTCTTTTCTACAAATATGCATACAAAACAGTGAAGGCAATAGAAAAAAGGCAAATTTGGAGAGCTTGGGAATTCTGAAGAGCTTCTCTTAAAAAATAAATAAATTATAATCTCGGCTAAATGGTGTCTGTTAAGATCACCCCGCTCTCACTTCTCTGCCAAGGAAAAGTTGATTGTTGCGGAGAAGAGAAGAGAAGAGAAAAGGGCTGTGAAAGGGAGGGTATGGATTCTGCAAGGCTCAACTGTAATTGGAGCCATCAAGTCCAGCTTGGAGTGGAAGTAATATACAGAATAAATAAAAAAAGGGCTCTCACAGTAGGTGCAGATTAGTCCCTTTTCCCCTGAAAAGATTAGAAACTGACTGCTTTATGCTTAAACGTACTCTCAATTATTTAAGCGCCCCTTCGTGATTAGCAAGTAAAAGTAACGCTCCAAAGCGCTGAAGAAATGAAGCAAGAGTAACATCGCTTTCGCCCAGATCACGCAGGCTTTCCAGCACACGGCTTGCTCCCTGCCGGCTGGCAACGCTCAGACCAGGGAACTCGCTCAGATACACACACCTGTAGGGTGGGGAGGTGGGAGGGGGGGATGGAGAGAGGGAGGGGAAAAGGAGAGAGAGGGCAGGTCCAGCGTAGTAAAAATTCCTCTGTCGAGGCTGTGCAGGCTACAACCCAACCTGGTTTTACAGGCGATTGGGATCCGTGGACAGATTTTCACAGGAATGCTGAACCCTCAACACCTTTTCCACTGGGAAGGGGAAAAAACCCCCAGTCTCACACCAAAATCCCAAACACAACCCTTCCCCCTCACCCCCTCCCCAGTCATTCTCTTTGAATGGGCTGGAAATAAACCGCGGACGCCTGTGTTTGCATACGGCAGTTTGATCAGAGTTCACATCCTTCTGCAATCAAATCAGAGGCGTTTTTCACCCTTCCTCGTGGAAGGGACTATGATAACTGCAAAGCCGAGGAGAGATCCTGAAGGGACTGAAATCCCCTTATGTCTGAAGCTGTCCCTTTTAACATACACCAGACTAATTATTTAAAAGTTCTTGCAAAATTAGAAGACATAGCCCAGTCCTTTAATTAGAATACACTCTGAATAGGGATAGCATATGGAGGGGAATGTCAAGAAGAGGGTGCCAGGGGCAGATCCTAGGAAATCTGTATTCATTTCTGCCTCCTATTTGTTCAGTAATCTCTACCATCATAACTAAATCTTGGAGCACTGATGTAGTTCGAGTTGTTGTTGACTCAACGTCAAAATTCAATCACTGGGGGTTTTGCATCAGCCGGGCCACTTATTTGTCTAATAAATCCGTCATTTTGTAAGAAAAATATTTGAGCAGCCGTACTTGACCTCTTGGTATCCACAAGCCACATTTATTTCTACCAGTTTACAAATGCAAAATGGAGATGATCATCTTAATGCCTCGAGGTACTGTGTTGATTTCTGATTGGATTTTAGATGGAAATGTCTATTTTAAATACCCCGTGATTAAATTGTACATATAATAGAATTCATGCCTCTTCAAATGAAATCGTGATTTGCGAACCCCGAATTTCTTTTAAAGGAAATATTATTTAAGCGAAATCGTTTTCTTAAATGATTTGTGACACTCCCCGCTGTAAGATTTTGTTATAGCCGGGTAGCTTTCTCACTGGAAAACTTCATTTGACCCTGGAGCGTTCGTATGAGACGGAAAGGTGTCAAACGGGGTGGGGTGGAAGTACTCTCGTTTGAGAGCTCTGCCTGGCCCGTGCCATCCCGCCCTGGATGATTTACTGCCTGTTTTTATGCATAATTCTTCCGAAAAGGGAGCCGCGCTGCACAAGTGTAATTGCAGTTGGGGGGAAATAACTTTCTCGAGAGCTTTTGAGTTGGGGGGAGGGAGGTGGGGACTGACGCATGGGGCAGAACAAGATCAGTGTCAAGAGAGGGGAGGTTTGGGAGCCTTCCACCGGGTGGGGGGCCGGCTGCAGTTCCCGGCACATGCCCCAGGAGCCCCCGGGAGCTGCCCGCACCCCCAGCCCGGGCTCTCCCGCACGGCCCCCGCGGGGTCCCGCTGCCCCCCGCGCCCAGGGAAGTCCCACCGCCTGGGGCCTTCCCTCCCCGGCCAGCGGGGATCTCCAGCATAAGCCGTTTTGGGGGAGGGGTGGGGGACGGCTTGTCTCCTTCAGTAAACATCCCTCCCCCCAGCTGGCTTCTCTGGCTCCCACCCCTCGAGCTTTTCCCTTGGGCGGCTGTCGGGGTCTTTCCATCTCCATGGAAATTGAAGGGGCGGCCGTCGGCCCGGGCAGCGGTCATTATTCCCGCATTAAAGGCAGCTATCGATTCGTTCCCCAGCACCCACTCGCGCCGGACCACTAAGGGCCGGGCTGGAGCTGCCGGCCACGGGGGCACTTGCCCGGGAGCATCCCCCGACAGTCACCCCCTGCGAGCTCCTGCAGGAGTGCCCGAAGCAAGGAAGGGGGGAAAAGGGAAATATTTCAGCATATTGGAAATATTAATGTTGGCTTGTAGGAGTTAATGTAATGGGTCATGGTTATTAACAACTTATAAAGGCTTAAATCAATATAAATTAATTTAATTATGATTTCTAATTGCATTATGCATGATCAATTTGAAACACTACATTAAAGATAATTAGAGCAGGGTGCTAGTCACTAATCACTTCCCTAGTAGCTTAATGAAAAGGAATGCCATGTATTACCTGTGGGGTGGACCCATGAAATAATACAAATGCTTATTTTGCAATGGAAAATAATTGCACATTTTAATAGCTGTTTTAATCACTTTATTGTAAGCACAGAATGGGTTTGGACTTTTTACATGGCCTTGGTTAAATTTTACTGGTGTTGATTGAAGTGCTGATGTATTACGAGCCCATCTATTGATGACCTGAAGGAAGACTAACTTTTATGTAAAAGTGTCATTCTGTCCTCAGAAGCAAGTGCCAAGAGGTCACAGTAGATGGAGGTCCTAGCTTAGCATAATGGGTTTAACATTTCCATGACATCATCAGGGAATCTGAAAAGGAGTCTAAGGATTATCAGAGTGGTCATTCAGAAGCAGAGTAAATATTTTATGAGGATATATAGAAGACAGGAAAGAAGGTTGTCAGAAAGGTGAATCTCTACTTCTTCATGCTCTATGAAGAAGGTTTTTCACTTGGTACCAATTTTGATTGAAAACTCGTGTATTGTTAATAAAAAAAAGAGGCAGACCATGACCATTGGAGAGGTGAAATCTCTTTTAGTGGGTGATCTAAATAAATTTGTATTCATGATTGTCTTTAAGGGTTACAGATTATTTCTCTCTTACTTTTTTTATAAATACATCCTTAATTGATTGTTTATTTGCCCTGTGTATTGTCACTTACTCAGAGATCTGTTCCTCCACTAACAATAAAAGTTCATTTATTGTTAAAATTAAAAGCAACCAACATAAATTAATTCCTTGTAAATGGACACAGTGAGACAGATTAATTGAAAATGCTTTCATTGTGATTAGCTTTATTTTCTTATCTTCGCTTGATAACTGAAGCAGTACGTGCATCATACGTCTTGGTTAGACTCATTATATAATTCACAGTTTTCAGAGAAGTAATGTGTAATTAGGGAAACTGAGATTTGAGGAGAACAGTAAAGAATAGTAACATACAGTACTCACATTTGTCACAGCAAGACCTGTTCGAAGAATTTTCCTTCTTTTAAGGCCTGATTGAGACCTAGAAGCTTTGGGACTCCTGAGGATAACACTCTCTGAATAAAAATAAGTGAAAAGGAGAGCTTACATGTCACCCAAGGAGTATAGCACTTTAAGGCTAAGTTATTAGGAACATTCTGATTTTAGTACTGAACCATGACTGCAGATGATTCCGTGGGTGGAAGGATTCCAGGGATACACAGTTGTTTTTCCTCCCACAAAGATTCCTATCTAAAAGTGTATAGCAGAATAGCTGTCCTCTCATTCCACCATGTCCTGAAGAGGGAAGGTAGAGGTGGAAATAAGCTTACTTTGCATAAGTATTTCTAAGTATTTCAGTGAAATGGGACAAACTGCAGGATGAATCTGGTCATTCCCTCTGTTGTTCACAGTTTGAAATGATGTGGCCTCATACTGCCAAGACCCAGGGACAAGATCTGAAAACAATTTATGGAAAGGTTTTAAAAAGCACAGTTCTCCAATCTCAAACTTGCTGTTTTTCTTAACAACAACAACAACAACAACAACAACAACAACATCCTCTGCAGAGGCCTTCAGCTCCTGAAAGGAAAGTTCTCATATATTGAAGTAGAAATAATTCTATATGGCATCTAACACCTCAAACTAAGGGTCAGATAACAACATGGCTTAAAATGTCCCAGTGAAAAATGCCTGATAAATACTGGTAGAGACACACTCTTGTGGCTTCTGTGTCCCTTCAGCTCCAGTAGCTATTACAGGTGTTGTGAATTTCTTGCATCCTGATCTCTGCTCTAAATAAAATGAGTTCCATGACTCAATCTTATGTCATGAATGAGGAGTCCCCAAGCATGAGCCTTCTGTAGCCAAAGAGCTCACAAGGAGAAAAATAATCCCCTGGATTTCATAAACTGGCCCAAGGATTAAAGCTTGTATGTAAACTCATCTTGAGATATGCCTTAATCTTCTCTGCCTTGAATAATATTGCACCAGCTCATGTTTTTCCTTTCTGCACTGAAGCTGGGGAAGTCAAAGCAAAAGGTGCAAGTGAGGTATCAGCTTATACATCTGCTTCTGAGAATATTGATTTTCCTCTTTTTTTTTAAAGTACAAGCATAAAGAAAAGAATTGCTTTTGCAGGGGACCCTTGGTTAGAAAAGTCTCACCTCTAAGTTGTTGGAGTGGCTAGATTGAGAGCTACATGGAGTCTGTGTTTTATGCTGGTTTTTTCATATAGCAATTGATTTTAGATAGCATTGCAAACCAAGGATGGGGCACGAGTGCTGTTTAAATGCCAGGGAAAGGAATGAAACTCTGTGAGATACAGTGACAACTGAAGCAAA
This sequence comes from Aleadryas rufinucha, assembly GCA_013397815.1. Classification (NCBI taxonomy): domain Eukaryota; kingdom Metazoa; phylum Chordata; class Aves; order Passeriformes; genus Aleadryas; species Aleadryas rufinucha. Next base: position 532,342 of record VZTH01001248.1, on the reverse strand, counting down.
TATATTGCTTTGTAGCTGCAGAACTATCTTATGTTCCTCTCACTAAACTAAATCCAGTTGTTAATAAAACAAATACTTTAGTGGTTCAAACACATCTTTGCATCTTTTTGGAGACCTTCTGAATGACAGGCATATTTGCAACTGTGGCAATTCACCAGAGACTTAAGAATAATTTTTGTGAATTTTTGCCCAAGTTTTTTGTTGAATACAAAATTGATTTTTTCCTCACCTAAAGGACAATTTTAATTATTTTAATAGTTATTTTTATGGTTTATAGTTATTTGAGTAGTCTATATTTTTAAAAAATATGTTTGCTGCCTGGCATTTCAAGGCTTCCCCTTTTCTGACTGATGGATTTTTTTGCAAAATTCACTGACAGCTTCAGGCAAATATGTTAGCAGAAACTTAAATAAAGTCTTTGTTTTTTAAATCTTCAAAACTAAACCTGGAGGCCTTAGTTTTCAGTAATAGAACTAAGCACATTTTGATCAGTGGCTATTTTAGTGCTATGCAGGTAAGAAAACTGTGTCTGATCAGGTTGTCATCATGATCTTGGTTGTGAGCTGTCACGCTCGGTGTGAATATGTTGGGTTGCAATGCTATATTTAAAAAAAAAATTAAACTATTCAAAGATTGTGTCACAGTGTCAGCTAATTGGACATTGGGTACTATGATTTTTTGAAAATACCCAGGGTTGTGCTAGAGAAGTTTTAAAGTAATAAGAAATAAGGGAAGGTCTTTCCAGCATCCATGGGAGACTGAAGAGGATGATGCTCTTAGCATGTAATTAAATATTAATAATAGGGAGAGGTTGGACTTATTTTTATTCTCTAAAACATTGTTAATAAGTCTCAGTCTGGCATTGAAAACACTAGGCACATTACTGTGTGTTTCACCTTTTTAACCGTTTGCATGTTTAAGTAAACATATTTTAAGGTTTTTTTGTGATTAGTGACAAAAACAATATGTATGATAAATCAGTGCTGGGCTCGGGAGAGGAGCATGTTCTGGTTCAAATTAGTCTGTCACAAACTGAGTAAATCACAATAGCCACCAACAATTTTATCTGTATTTGAACTGCACACGGTTTTGTTGTCTACAATAAAGGACAAGAAAGCGGAGCTTAAAGTTATCCACAAAAAATATGTAGAAACATTAAAAAAATAAACTGGATTAGGAAACAGATGAATATAATGACCTTCCTTACTCTCAATCATATGCTGCCAGATAAGTGTTTGAGTCTGAAAAATTGCACTAATGAAGCTATTTGAAGGCTTTTGTGGACAACTGCTTACTCTTTGAAGATTAAATGAATGATGTTGATGTGATTAATCTTAGTACAGGGAGTGATGCAGCAGCCAGAAAATACCTTGGTGATTTTCATAATTAAACTGAATCAACATTTCAAAGAAATGCCAGTGTTATCACTTGTATATTAGAATTACATTCATTAGACAGAAGAAACAAATAATTTGAGCAAACAAGATTTTCCTTTTGGTGTACTGAGACTTCTGTCATGTCTCAGAGTATCTTACTATAAATCATCATTACTGTTTAATTTTATCCTTGCTTTTTCAGTTACTTTTTTTCTGTTTATTTTTTCTTAACCATGCTAATGGTTCACTGTTACTTGCTTCCTGATTACTTAGTTCACTATTAAATAGCCTTTCCTAATTTTCCAGTTAAAATTCCCTGCCCACTGTAGGGTTTCAAGTCATTGTCACTGAAAAATTATGTGAGTAGTTGCTGGTTTATGTGCATAAGGGACTCAGGCATCCCAATAATCTCTAGCTTTACAAGGGCTCATCTGTATAGGATAGGACAAACCATGGAATACAGAGGTGGCAAGAGACTGCATAAGACTAAGAACACGAATAGTTGTTTGCAGTGATCTGTGGAAATAACAGTTTGGGACAGATTCTGCATGACTAACTCATTTCCTAAGAATCTTACATATTTCGGTAGGACTGCCCAAAGTAATATTCCTTAACAGCGGCTAAACTGGCAGAATCTGGATTCATATAATTGAATCACCTTAAGTGGTCTTTAAAAGTGACTGTTTAAAATATTTGAATAATATATGCACACTATTTCATAACATAAGGGACTTAGGGTATTATATGTCTCCTAGCAAATATTCACAGTCACATAGGTGGACACACATAAGCACATATATACTCAAAGACAGCAAACTTTTCAACCTGCTAAACAGTTTTGGTAGGGTGAAAGAAACAAGCATGAAAATACAGCCAGCTGCTTCTTTAATGCAAATCCAAGTGAGGGTGTAGGGTTAATGATTACTGCATCCATAAAAATTCACTGTGTAACTCTTCCTATCACCACTTCAGATTATTGGAAAGGTTGCTCTGTGACTTTTGGTAGCCTTGATATTTACAGTGTACTTCTAGTTGTTGCACAATCTTTCCTTTCACAGTTGCTTAATATAAAAAAACCCAAACAACAACTTCTTTAGCATAGTGGACAAAAACCTAGCTTTTCACCTTGAGCGCCTCAATTTTAGTTCATTCCATAATCTGAAGTGGAATGAGCTTGATGGTCTCTACACAATCTCTAACGGGCAATAATCACCACAATCACTAAGCGGTTGTTTTCTCATATATTCATTTTAAAAGCTGTACATGGCCATGGAATGTCCCCTGATCCCAAGGAAAAGGTTTCTGTGTTACTGTCGAGATATGATATAAAGAAAACGCTCCCTCTCCCCATCTGACCTTCAGTCCCTTCACCTAGCCCTGTCCTTCTTCACAGCATACTCCATTTACCTGAGCTCATTCTTCCCATCCCACCTCTAGCTTCTTCATACAAGAAACATTGTATTTGGTATCTTCCCATACATTATTTTGTCCATATCTTTTCCCGTTCTTCTTTACTCTGTGGTGTGCCCCTTAGGTCTGGCACTACTTGGCACTGTGCGTTGTGTATGGCTTATGGGTGTTCCTTACTCTCAGAGTAAATGTGATTACCACCACTACCAAGGCACCTGCAGGGGATAGACCCCAAGGTATCTGCAGTAATTAATGGTCTGAAAGTGAATCTGATGAAATTCATGTGTTGGCTGATTTTATATGCATATCTGACATGCTGGGTGGCATCTCTGCATTTATCAGTCATCACAGAGTGAACCTCACGACCAAAGAAAATGGTCATTGAGCTGTATGTTCATCTCACCTGCCTTTAACCATAAAAGAGACAAATTGCCTAGTCTAAGCTAGCAGGTTTCTGCTATTGTTTGTGAATAGAGAGGTGGGCATTTCTGAACGGAGATTTATTTCACCTGAAGACAACTGACTGTGATAGCTGAGCTGAATAGCTCTCTGAAGGTGCCTATACTTTTCATGGCACTAGCACTGACATAAAGACTCAGCTAATTTACCCGCCTTGGAGAGTTGTACCTCCCCCACCTCGTCTTTGTGGCCCAGGTCTACATGAATTTCAGGTGGGTCTTAAAAGAGTATGGGAAAATAGGGAGTCTCTTCATTCAGGAATTTGTTTTGGCTGCAGATGTGTGACCATGAGAATGACTCCATAGTCATTCATGTGGAAGGAACAACGGCAGATTGATTGGTTGAGCTAGAAATTTCCCTCGTCATCTCAGAGATCCAGTTTGATTTCTTTGCCTGAAGTGGGATGGTAGAGAGGAGCGGAGAGAAAAAGCGGATGAAAAGAGGAAATGTCATCTACCCCCAGGGTCAATAGCAAAATGTGTTTTCTATGACTATATATTTAGCTGTTTTTTAATTTTTGTTACTTATTTCTAGTCTTAAAAATTAATGCAGTGGGCATCCCTCATGGTATTTCAGATATTTTAAATACAGTCTGCCTTTTTCTCCTCTCCCCTTCTTACCCCTGAACTTGACCTAGGGCTGCACTATCCCAGCAGAAGGCCTGGGTAAGACCAAGGCTGAGCACAATTCATTGCACGTGTTGCCAGTGTGAGGGTACCAGGCCTGGTCAGGATGGTGCTGCATCATTGGGCCTGAGAGTTTGAGGTGATTATCTGGCAAAGGTACAAGCAAGAAAAAGTAGCTGAGGTGGTTAGCCATGATAGGCAGCTCCCACAGAGAGGTGGCAAGGAAGCAACAACAGAGAGTGGGTGTAAGAGCAGTATTAATCTTCTGTTATACCATGCTAGCTGCATGGATATCGTCAATTCCTTTTGTGTAGATACAGTAATACTGATTTCTTCCTTTGGGACAGAACAATTAATTAGGGTGAGACTCCCTTCAGCTGGCTTTAGACATTCAAAAAATAGGCATTGAACCTGAACTGTTTGTTCAAGGTCTCTTTGGAGTCAGTGTAAAGATGTAACACCTCATGGGAATACAGTCCACCTCTGAACAAGTATCTCATGCAGGATAGATGAATCACTCCTTGGAGGTACCTATTTCTCTTCATTTTTAGAGGGTTACAGCTAGGGAGAATCAATCCTTTTCCTCCTGTAAAATATTTATGTGATTTCAATAGTCATCTGACCATAAAAAAGGCAGGCAGGAGCATATTGTACAACACAGACGCGTTGTATGCATACACCAATATACAAACATGGGCATTCATAGGGCTCCAGGAGCCAGAAGAAGTACAGGGCCTTAAACATGTTCATTTAGCGGAGCAATTCTATGAAATAGTTCCAGTGGAGAAAATTTAAATGCAGAACCTGCTTCTTCTGTTGGAGATTTCCAGTTTATTAACCCTGTCAGAAGCTGGGAAGACTACATTTTCAGACTTTTGAGAAACAGACAGATCGGAGAGGGTGGTAGTTATAGGTGAGCCTTTATTAACCCCTGACAGACTGCTCTTGTAAACAGGAATTATAATGACTTATTGGTTGAACCACAATATTTGTAAAAAATACATAGTAAGTATGGATAGGAAGAGTTTTAACAATGAAAACAATGAAAATATCTTCAGATATAAACACTTTAAAAAGGAGTTAAAGTTTAACAGCATGTTCCTACCCATCATACATAAACATCATGCTCATAAAAACAAGGAAGAGGGTAATAAGGAATATCTTTTACTTTACTTTCCCTGTATAATGAACATTCATATTAAACAAGAAAGATACAGCATATAAACTTTAATTTTGAGCTAGTTATTCCTGAGGTTCCTTTATGTATCACTTTAAAGTATAATAAAAATTTTTATTTCCACCTATTTTTAAAGGTATGAACAAATAATGTACCTAAAAAGATATTGTTTTATAACTGGTTTGTGATAGAATATTTATAGTAGTTGTTTATCCACAATAATGTTGTATATTTAACACAAAGATGAAAAAAGGACAACATTGTTGGCTTAAGGTAAAACTATGTGTTTTTATGGTTTACATTTCAGTATTAATAATTAATGAGTATACAGATTATTTTGTTTCCCTTTTAAAGGAGCTTTCTATGATAGTTACATTTCAAAACTACTAAAGACCTAGTTTTCAGGTGTTTAACTGCAAAATGGTTTGTGATTAAATACAGATGGCTTCATTTTTTATAAGAATGGTCCTTAGTCACATCAAGTGGTACTGCTAAAAGTTTTTCTATTCCAGACCTTCAAATGCCTTTCATAAGTGATGATATGGAAGTTTCAGACAGACTAGTGAGATGTGATTCTGTTCATTGGATCAGGAGACTCAAAGATCTTGGTTATGTTTCTTGCTGAGGTGCCAAGTGCCACTGGAGAGGTGGTAGGGTAACCAAGATGTCTATATTTTGTGTTGGACTGACAGATACAAACCAGGACCTATATACCTGACTTATCAAGGCCAGGAGAGATATCTTATGCTGCCTAGCGTGGCACTAGATGTTATATTTAGGAAAAGGAGTCCCTCACTGACCTAAGGAGACATTGATTTTATGGAGAGATGACTTGCAGCCTTGAAGTTGCCTTTGTCAATGATAAAGGAAATCTGGAGTGACTTGTCCAGTCACGGGCATTTAAGCTGTGAAAGTAAAGTTAGGTGAGCTGAATTTTACTTTTGAGATCCAAGTCCAAAACTTACTGCTCTAATTTTCTGTTCAGCTGCCAGTTCATCCTGGGAGGCCCACAAAATATTTAAGTTTCTAATTCCTGTGCTTCCCCTGAATTTCATAGAAAAGCCAAGAAACAAAGTCAGCATTTAGGACCATAAATTGATAGATCTCCAGTGCCAAAGCCAACAGTGTAGTGGNATAAATGTTTTTGGGCACGTCTTACACTGTAACCTAGGACATGGTGTCATACCATTGAAACAAAGAGCCTTAATGCCTCACAGCTGTCAAGTATGTCTGTTAAAACACAACTGGAATTAATCCTGCTGTTTTCTCTAAGAAAGTCTTATCATTAAGATTAAGATTTGGGTTCAGGATTTGTTTCATCTTGAGATGACTTGAGGTTTAATTCAGTTGTCCACTAATAAGCCCCAAGTGCTATTTCAAACATCCCAGGTTTATCTGTCTGCAGAGCTGGTGGACATAACACAGGAACTAAATAGACCTGGGGTGTCATCCAAAGGGGGCAGCTGGAGGTCTACCCTGCACACAGTTACAGCTCCAGATGCCTATATATAGGCAACTGACTGAATCTCCTAACATCAATGTATAAATTTCAGAGGGAGGCAATGGTATAGCCAAATTCTGTGGCTGATGTTTCCTAGCTGCTATCTTTACGTGAGTCTGCTCCCAGTTGGCAAACTCTCTGGACTGCTCTTTGCTGCCTAGTTCTCTCCACGAATCAATTAGGAAGCCTAAGCACCCACTTAGGCAGTCTGTGACTGCCTAATTAATGTTCTTAATTTTCCTAACTCCTGAAAGGGAATTAGGAGATGATATAACTCTTTGAGACTGTGCCCAAGCAGCCAGCACTTCATAATTGAAATTATCCAAGAGTCTAAAATCTGCTTCTGGACAATCCGACAACTACCCAAATCCTGATCCCCCTGATACATAACACATGCCTATACAATCTCTGGATTTTGTTATTTTATCTAACACATTTATTGTATATGTAATGTGATAAGAATAGGTTTAACTCCTGATATACCTTGTCAAGTTCTGTGGCCCTGTAAATGAACGGGCGATGCCAAGCCCTTCAGGATTTCTTGCATAAAAGTAGACTAGAGCATATGCTTTAAGTTTAGTGTGAACTTGTTTTCATTTAAAGGTAGAAAATTCTGATTCAATTCATTCTGGTTTGTTAAGGATCTGAAACTGCATCTCTCACCAAAATGTTCTAAGCATCAGGCTAGTAGATTTTCCGGGTTTGGCTGCTCACAGCCTCTCCTTGCGAGATGTGATGTTCCACTTCACAGAGAGTGATTAAATATTCATTAAGCTAGTGAAAGAACAAGCTTCTCAGAAGACAGAAAGAGTCTGGTACTTAAGACAGTCACCTGGGAAAAAGGGAGATCTGGATTCCAGTCACTGCTGTAATGATTACTTAGTATTAAATACATACACTGGTTCACGAACTGGAACCCAGCTTCTTTTTTTCTCACGGGGAGGGGCGTTGACTATCAAGTACTTCGCACTTTCTGTCTGTTCCAGTGATTACTTAATTATCCAGGAAAGCTGTGGCTGGGGAGAACAAGCACTTCTCTAGGAGGTGGGAGATTGTAGTTCCATGTGGCAAAGAAAACTAAGTGTGCATTTCTCAGGCCCTTTTATCATCCGAAAGCTAGAAAAGGAATGGAACCCCCTTTTGTTAGGTAATAAAATGCTGTAATTCAGGACTTTAGAACCGTGGAATTCCAAGTGGAAGACAGCATCTCCTCTAATTCAAAAGTAAGTTGCAGCACAGGGGGAAGGTTTAAGGCATATTCTTAATCTTGACATTTCCTGAAGTGCTTCCTTGCCTAGCATCTCTCTGTGGATTCCATCTTTTCCATACAATCTATAAGGAAACAGACATCTAACTCAGGACTGCAGATCTTGCTGCAACAGTACATCTGTTGGACAGGTGCTATGATATTTAACTAAAATCCCTTGCAGATCTGTCCTCTAAGGTAAAATTCTCAAAGACATTTTGCATTGCTTTCATAACTCCTCTTGAAGTCAGTGTAGATTTTACCTAGGGTTGAAGAAGGGGCAGACCTGTACCAGCAGAGAAGTCTTTTATGCCTCATTTTCCCCACCCAATTTCAAAGGAAAAAGAGTATATATCCTGTTAAACACGTTTCCAGAATAATTTAATTCTTGGTACAAAGACAATGGATTACTCTCTTTGATTTTTTTTAAACATGTAGGTTTCTATGCTGACAAATATAAAGCTATGTACATTGATGTGAATAATTTGAACTTCTAATTTGCCTCATGGAGACGTGGCTCTCCTTTATCAACAGATGACATAGGAAGTTTCAGGGTTATGTTGCATGGGGTGAATCTGAGCATTAAGTTATGTCTATGAACTTGCTAATTCAGAACCTGAATTAGCCATATCTGCCCAAGAAAACATCTATTGGATGTTGGAAACTTCTGACATTAGGCAATGAGAGAAACAAAAGAAAAATAAATATTGACTCCCGTATAGAACACATTGAAAAAGAATTTAAAAAAACAACCAGACAAATCTTTGCCATGTCACAATATGAACCAGAGTTAAATTTTCACCCGGAAAGATAAACAACTGGTTTTCCTTGCCTCAGAAAGATGATGGAAGAAGTGATTTGGGAAAAAGAGGGGACTAGATTGATTTCTGCATAAAGATAAATCAAAGTAGACCTTAAATAACCCCTTCTCATGTTTTGTACTTTCTCCTTGCTCTCTCTCTCCCTCTCTCCCTCTCTCTCCTTCCTGCCTACTATTAATCCTTTACTGTTTCCTTTCATCTTTGATTTCTTCCCTCTTTCCCTTCTGCTATTTTTGTTTCCTTCCTGCAGTCTTATCCCTCTATCCAACCACAGGCATTCCAGACTCACTTTCACAGAATATTCCTCAAAATAATCCTTAAATGAAGGATTTGGCTGCAAACTCACTCAAAGCTACTTCTTTCTGTCCCAATAGAACAAAATATTTATCCAGAAAGGCATGATAGGAAAGCTAGGATCCTCTGTCTCTGAAAATACAGTCTTTGAACTTTTCAGCCAGAGGAAGTTTTCTGTTGGCTATCACTTATGAAAAACTGTTGGCTTTGTTCATTTTTGTTCTTATTCACTCAAGTTCAACAACCTAAAAGAAATATCTGGGCCTTGATCCTTGAATCTATTGAAAGCACAAAGGAGAAAGAGAGGACTAGAAAGGAAAACTATTAGGTTACACTAAGTGTGTGCTCTTCCAGACTGAAAGAGAGCAAGATTAAGGATGAGATGTGGATAGGATGAGGCAAGAGATACAGAAATTCTCCCTAAAGCCTCTGTACTTGTCTGCTGCTAATAACCCTTTTTTAGCTTCAACATGCCGGCAGCTCTCTGCACTACCTGCCTTTCTAAAAAATAAAAGGATAGAAGACATTTTAAATAATTCCAAACTCAGTCATGTTAAGAAAAAAGAAGTGAAGGAATGAGAAGCCAGCAAGCAAGTTCCTTGGTGTGGCTCAGAAGTGCTGGAGCAGGTGGCTCACTCTGAGGGGGTAGCTGGCACTATATTGGCCAGTGTTCCACTCCTGCCCTGGCATCTGAGATTCATGTTCCAATTAGCCCCTAAACTGGGAAGTACTCAGGGATGCTGCTAGGTCACATTTTAATTAAAATTCAGAAGATTCTTGGAACACATTGGGAAGCTCACAAAATAATTTTACTTGTAACTGTTTTACTATTGTCCCCGTTCCTCTTCACTAAGCCTCCCTCTCCTAACTAAGGAATCAGAGACAGGCCTCACACCTTGCAAAGCAAAGCTGGGTGCCCACCATGACATGCTGATGGTCATTGTAAAGGAGTCACTCTAAATTAATTTATTAATGCCAGACTGTTCCTGTATGTGCGCAGCCAATGCAATTGTATGGAAGAAAAGTCCATCAGGGGCTTTAAAGCACGAGAGATAGCACTTCTGTTTCTACATTTCTGTTTCAGTTTCTGGCACTGAGTCTAGCATCAAAAGAGGAGCTACTGATCCTCTGCAGTGTCACTGGGACAGACAGTCAATAAAATCTGTCTGTCACAAAAGTCGCTTGAGTGTCAGTCTGGGTAAGGTGTCCTGCTCTGGCACACAGAGTGGCCAAAGAAAGATAATTAGACACTTATTTAGGGATTCATGAAAAACTTCATGCTCATTTCTGTGATGTCAACGGCAATCAGTGGGAAAGGGGCAAGAAGGGGCAGTTATGTATCTGATTGCCTTCTCTTAAGTACTTACATATCAGATCTTCAGTTAGCAACAAAATGAGGTGTTTGAAGCTCTTCATGAAAAAGAAAAGCAGGTATTCCACAGCCTTCTCATTCTCAGGGTAAGAATTTATAGATATGCATGCCCTAATTGTGCCCTTTGGACCTACTTCAGAAGGAAAGTTGTGAACACACACACTGAATATACACCTACGGGGTGGAGGATCTTCTCAGGGTGAGACCACAGGCTGGGGTGCACAGAGAACCTGGCTGTTCCACACCTGGCTGGGTAGCTTAGGACCAGAATTATTGTATAACCTGGTTAAGTGATTTAACCACCAGACTAGTGTGTAATATTTGGGAATCACAGGGGTATCATACTCAGCAGAGCACAAACGATTAAAGGTCAGTCTGAACAGGCCTAGAAAACCAGGTTCTTCGGGGAACTCTCTCTCTCCTATTAGCATTCTGAAGTACTGCTAGACACAAAGCTGCATTCTGAAAAGTCATCTCAGTTGCAAAAAAAAAAAAAAAAGAAAAGACAATAAAGAGGGTGACTTAGTACACCTAGGTTATACTGCTATACTACCTTATAAGCATTTAAGAAACCCACACACTGTTAATTCTAAACAATCTAAATCTAAACAATTGAAGTCTATGAAGCCTATCTTGGGACTGCATGAATTTTTTTTTTTTTCTGGTAATTTTCTTAATAGCACTTAAGGCATTAGTCACTATAGCTTAGTCAGAGCTCCTGATACTCTAGAGACACTCCTGAAAGACTGAAAAATTCCAAACAGTTTTTATGGCAGAAAAAAAGGGAGGAGGTATAGACAACTCTAGTTTTACAGGGCATTTCTAATAAAACAAAGATTACAGGACATGCCAGCCAATCACCACTTCTAGATACCTTTAAAGTCACCAGTTTTGAGAAATGATTTGCTGAAATGCCATCACCATCCCCTCCACCAACTCAGAATCCTCTCAGAATTCACCCTGCCAAGTACTACTCAGAATTAATGAAAAACAACAGTGAAATTAACAGCAAATTGTTTAGTTTCTAAGATGTGAAAAGAATTGCAGCCTACATTAATGAAGCTCTTAGTTTTGAGAGTGAAAACCAAGTCCTGTAGTTCATCACCACAGAAAAAATGAAACAATAAATAGTATAAAAGCAACCAGACAGTAGAATTTGGGAAATATTAATTTGTGTATTGTCCAGTTTGGCATAATATCCTGTCTTTATTCTATTTGTAAGTGAAAGGAAGAAAAGAAAACTCAAGGTAGAATAAAAAGAGATGTGGTTACAATATACAGTTGTTATTTGTCTGCATGCTTAGATGTTTATCTGCATTGACCATTTAGATACTGTAAGAAGAAATGAATGGGAGGGAAAAATTAGAGGCTATTATTGTTTTTCACAGTCTCAAGAAATTCTAAACCTGCCGATGCACTTCTTTAGGACTTTTTTCTCCCTTTTTCTTTATACTTTTCCTGACCTAAATGCATTTGCACTGGACTTTAAGATTCAGCACATCTGTTTGCTTTTTTTTTTTTTTTTTTTCTGTGCTAAGAGCCTCCAGAGCCCTCTCTCTGCTTTGCCTTTGTTATCAACCACAACAGAAGCCATGTCCAAGTTTAGTTCTGTTGCAGATCATCTCACTGTCAACAGCAGTTTTCCTGAGCTCTCACTACCACCATCCTCCTGGCACAGCTGGGATGGAGTCCACATTCACTGGATTCCATGTCAGAGAGACTCTTGTCCTGACATGGATGTGTCAGGGTGACATGTTTAAAGAAACCATAGTGTAAAGCTATGTTTTAATTACAAGTTCTTAGGTGGAAGACACTGCCTTGCTTTGATTTCCTCTAGTGGGTTTATGCCTAGAAGAAAATACCTACCAGTTTATACCAATGGTGTAGGAAGGTAGCAGATAAAATGAATTCATTTTATGGAGATTGGGTAGAAGGCAGCTCATTCCTGTTAAAATATTTTGGAAGTGATGGTGACCAAAGGCAATGGAAACATTTATATCTTTCCTGAGTTAGGATGGGATTAGCTTCAGAGGTAATTGCTTAGACTCCTTTTACAGGCAACAAACAACAACAAAAATATGCTTCTGGGGAGCAATACTTCTCTTCTGAAAGTAGATGTCCAAATATGTCATATGAATTGAGATCTACAAATGTCTAGTGCTCCTCATTGCCTAAACATCTACACAACTAATTTATATGTAAAAGTCAACATATAAAACATTTCAGGCTGGCCAAGAGGAACCTCACACATTGTATTTTTTCAGGTACAGATTCAGGAAAACCACTTAAAATGCACATCTAAAATATATGGAGGCACTTCAGCACTCTCATCAACTGCACCTTCTAGTACAAAATTCAGATACCCAGCTTTGTTAACCTCACACATCCACTGCTGAGATCCTCTAGAACAAACTACTTTATGATGTTTGAGTGATCCAAAATGATGCAAGGGAGATAGTTGTCAAGTGTCATGGATAGTCAGAGGTGCTCTGACCTATTCTGCTGCTACAGGGTTGAATGGTGCTTTAGTTATATAACACAACGGAACCCATATATTTGTTTGTTTGGTGTGAGAAAAAAAAGAAGAGGAAATTATATGAAACCTTTAAAATTAACACAGTTGTATTTAGGCAGTAAATAAATATTTTTGGAAGAAACAGTTTTAGGAGAAACATATTTCTAATGGTCTTTTGGATTTTAGTGCATTATTTTCATGGCTGCTTTGAGATCACTTTTAATTTAGTCTGTACCTTTTGTACACAGAGCAATAGAAAACATTTCTTTCAAGAAAACATTCAAATTAGGAGGGAAGAGAACATAAACCATTCAGTTTATTTCCTTTGTCTTCACACATGTCATACCTTGAAAAATATTGAAGTGATGGTGTATCTCTGATTACACCTATCTCCACGTTCTAGGGAATACAGTTTATTTGAAGGAACCTATCTTTGCCTGGTCATTGCATTGTTCTCTTGATTTTGTCACCCTCTTTTTTTTTCCCCATTCTCCTCTGACTAACTGGAAATTGATTTTTTTCTGAGTAGGATGGTTATTTCTGTGCTCTTTAGCTAAGTATTTAATTTGATACTTGATTAAAAAAAAAATCTGTTGTTGGTTTGTCTTTACTATGTATTGCTTTAATGATTCTTGATAGGCTTCCCACGCATTGATTAATACAAGTAAATAAAATGCCAGTATTTATGGTAAGAAGGAATATGCATACATATATTTCCTGTATATTAGTAATCTGACTCTTTTGTTCTCTTTCTCCCTCTAAATGCAATTACACCACAAAATTGATTTTACTCCTTTCCAATGCAGTGCTACAGTGAAACAAAAAACCCCAAACTCTACAATTAATGGGAATCCTAATTACTTCTTACAGGTGAGAAATATTTGGAAGGAAAAATTAATTTTTTTTTCAGTCTGCACAGCATGAGTATTATGTATCATAAATGTAATAACTGTTCTTGCCACATGTAATTCAAACAAATAATTATTTGTGAAAATCTGAAAAAAATGTTCAGCTGCATTATTTGGAGGGAAACCTGATGAAATATTTTCTTATTTCATTTGTGAGGAACTCTGTTTTGCTAGTCAGAATAAAATAGATATCTAAAGTAAAGAGCAGCAAGACACAATATCTCATCAACTGAAATGAAAAATCTCATTTATCTAATCACACACTCCTATTATATTTGCATTATACCAAAGTACATCAGTTAATCTAATATAAGACTGGGGGAAGGGAGATAAAAATAGGTGATGAAAGAAGAAAAGTTAGTCACTTAATTCCCTTACCAGGCAAGTTTTTAAGATGCCATAATTTGCTGTGAGAATAACCAGAGTTCAAAGCCAGCTCTAGGAGGGGCAGAAGTGGTTATCTTCATGATGACTTATCTCCTGAGGACACTACAGAAGCTGCTGCCTCATCCAGAATAAATTTTCTGGAACGCTTCATGTTAGATCATAATAATGACCAAAAGGCTTTCTCAGCTGGCTGATAGGCAGTTATCTTTGCAGACCCCTGTGTCAGGACACAACACTTCTTTTGCAGGTGTTTACATCGCTATTGACAATTCGGATGAATTTGTGACTTCTGTGTTGGGGGACCTGCTGTCTTCAGAGTTCCAAAATAACTAGCAAAGGTTGTGGATACAAGCAACATTGTCCTTTTCTGCTACCTTCACTTAAAGTTCTCTGCTGTTAAATATCCAGGAGCACTTGGTGGTGCTGGCTTGACCTGCCAAGATACTTTTTTCCTTTAATTAAAATATCTGCTTTAACATATAATCTGTAAAATAACATCATGAGTCAGAGTGTTAGAGAAAGCTGAGGAAGGAAGAGAGTAAGAAAATTGAGACAAATATTTACTAGAAAAGCCCAGTTAATGATTGTTTGGAATCAGACTTCAGGAATTCACAACAAAAATACAATTGCAATCTGTAGTACTAAAAGAAATCAACCAGTAGAACAGGTTGCAAAATGACGTTTCCATTTCACAGGAATTTTTCATATTTCAAAATGCACTTGTCTTTAAAATGTGTGAAATGCTGAAATCTCAAATTATTTCCTGTCATGGAAAGCCTGCAACATTTTTTATTCAGTAACTTCAAGTAATTGTATTACAAATAATTACTTTGATAAAGCCAAAATGTTTTATTTATGAAAAGCATAATATTATCATCTGAAATACGTATAACAATGTTTAAAACTCCATTTTGATTTTGATCTACTCAGAATCATCTAGTGGGTCACAAAAGAAATTTTTTAATGAACAGCATCCTCAAAAATGTTTAGAGCCACTTTTAAACTGACACTGTATATGCAGCAATAAAACGAGGGAAGATACAATAGCACACATCCACAACTTCAGTTATGAATTGCATGTTTCAGATGCCCCTCCATGGCAGTACTCACAATCCAGCGGAGCTAGCAATATAAATCACAGGGCATAATGTAATGGAAAGGCAACTTGATAGAAAAACACCCTGTAATTTTAGCAAACAGCATGTGCACAGTGTTGGTTTACGGCATAGAGGGTGTTCAGTAAAAGCTGATTAGCTTCTACACAAGCTGCAGAAGCCTACTGAGTTTGACATGACATTTCTCCAGAGCCACAAGTGCTGCTTCAGAGGACTTTGGCGACAAGCAATAGCCAATCTTACCTGTCATATTATGTACTGGTATGGACTGGGCCAGTTGACTATCTGGCTAATGAGTGCTTAGGCTTGGTTTAAGTAGTGAATCTCACTAAATGTTTCCTAGAGGAGGGCATGGCAGGATTCTCCCAAGGGTCACTATATCCAAATTCGTATCTGTTTGACAATCCCTATGGTGATCTCTCACACATCTCATTTCCCTTTCCTCCTAAAGTTTTTCTCAAATTCACATATTATGCTAACTTATCAGGCACTGCCAAACTTATCAGGCATGCAGGAAACAAGCCACCACTGTAAAAAAGAAGGACAGGCTGTTAATGAAACACAGCAAAGGAACTGCATCTTCCTACAGTCACTGTGATGAGGCTTTAGGGGATACAGTGGATGACTGTGATGTTCATCACAGTGTGATATCATCTACTGGAAGTCAATACGAGAAATTGAAATAATATTTTAACAAGTTTCAGTGCAAAGATTTTACCTTTGCAAGGGCCTCTAGACTTCCTCTCCCAGGCTGAAATAGCATGTGACAGTGACATTCTAGCTGAAACCTTTGCATGAAAGGTGACACAGGTTCAGACAAGAGAAGTCATTCTACTCAGTAATCAGAGGACTGTGGTATCCTCCCTGAAGCTGTGGACTCAAATTTCTTTAAGCAACAGAGGGACTTAGTCATGCACAACATGGGTTACCACTTCACTGAGATTCACCATCGTTCATTCTTCTGTCAGTATTTCGTGGGGACCCTAACCTTTGTTAACCTTCTAACTATGTTAGAAGTATGAAACAGACACTGCACAGCAGTGAAACACTTCTGGAATGAGACAGAAAAGGAAGTTAGTGTTCTTGGGCAACCTTGAATGACAGCAACTGGGAGCATGATGAGTGCAAAGGCCATTTGGGATCAACTGGGTTTTAAATAGAGATCCTAAAGAAATAGTTTTTTGATTTAAACATATAAAATAGCAGTTAAACACTTCAGTGTCATTTAAATCCCTTTGTGGATCTCTCTCCTTCTCCCTCCATCTTTCTTTCTTGTTCACGTGCCCTTGTAACTAGATTTAAATATCAGTATTCTCTTTTAAGGAGGTCACAATATGCAGACTTTTGAGGACACTTCGCCTGTCTTTTGTCCATAATGTTTGTGCTCCTCAGCCACAGTTTAACTTTTTCAATAGTGAAGCCGTAGTACAGACCACCGATAGCAGATATGTTCCTATGCCACCCTGCAAAATCAGGCATTTGCTCTACACTGACTGTCAATACTGTTTTCAATTTCATGCACTTTAACACTGACTTTGCTATGCATTTCTGAATAAATT
This sequence comes from Aleadryas rufinucha, assembly GCA_013397815.1. Taxonomy (NCBI): domain Eukaryota; kingdom Metazoa; phylum Chordata; class Aves; order Passeriformes; genus Aleadryas; species Aleadryas rufinucha. The sequence continues at coordinate 515,576 of VZTH01001248.1, read as the reverse complement.
GACCATTGGGAAAAAAAAAAGGAAAAAAAGGAAAATAAAAGGAAAACACTTGCCGAAATTCACAGGTATGCTCCTTCATTATGAATGCTAGTGATAAAATTGTAAATTACAGTTAGTCTTGCCACAGACCTTGCCTGGAATTGTTAACAACAGTCTGTGACCAGCTTCAGTGCTTGAGGTATTTAATAAAAACAACTGGAAATCTTCATACCTAGATTTGAGTAAAGCCAGTCCTTGATGGCTTCAATCAGAATTGTGTGTTTAATCTGAATATGCTTCAGGTCACTGCTCAAAGTTGCCCTTTATAAGAATACCACTTGCAGTTTCCCTTTGTAATAGCTATACAATTTTTTTCTAGTGTCTGAAAACATATGATCTCTCAGGCAGCTTCTGAGTAAATAACCTTTTCTATGTCAGCTTCTCTGCCTAATTTAGTTCTCCAGTGAACTCCACAATTTTTATATGGATTTTGTTAATGGTTCTTTTTCTGAAAAGATTATCTTTCCCCCCACAAAAGCTTTCCAGTTCTATTTTGCTTCACTTTGGATTTCAAGACAGTCATTTGTAGAATGATTTGCATTTTGTAGGATTGGTCTTGACACACCTTTCTGATAGATTTTTCCTCAAACATGAGAGTTCTTATGGAAATGACACTTGGCTTTATGCACTTTCCATTTCTTATCCGTGACAGTCTGTTCGACTCATACAAGCCAGCACATTCTCAATCTGCGGCGCCCAACTGAGATTATCATCTTTGTACAACTTGTTAATGTCAGTGGCATTTAGAAGTCTCTGCTCTGAGCTATGAAATAATTCAGATGCAGAGAGAATCCCCCAAAAAGGCATTTTAAAAGAGTGTCTGCAGATAAAAAAATTTTAAACATCCACTATCAGGAACCTTCCCATTTGAGGGGATTTTGCCAAAGAGATCTGAAGCTCCCCAAACAATAACAGGGGCATTGGCCAGCTCTCTTGGGATGGATGGGCTAGTTAAGATGACATAGTACTTCTAGCATGATGTCAGTTCTTAATTCCAGATGCTTTACCCTTGATCACAGAAACCAAATTTCACCCCTCCCTACCCATATCCTTAAAGAAGTGTACATTTATTATGTGGTTCTTCAATTTTCTACTTACTACTCTTGATGTGATGTACTGCCACTTATTCTTTGGCCTTATTCTATCCCAGTGGTTTTCTAAAAGCCGTCCATTTGTTGTAAACTAGGCTTTACTCTATGAAAAGAAAGTAGGCTTTAACTCTGTTCCACTTTATCCCTTTTATGACATTCAAGTGGTGAAAAGGCAGAAGAGATTCGTAGGATATGGAAGACATGTCTTTAGGAGTTTTCTTGAGAAAAGGCAACTTAACTTCAAGCATTTTTAAAGTTTTCTTTTCTCTTTTTTTCTTTTTTTTTTTTTTTTCCTCATCATCTGGGTGTTTAGTCCTACTGGAGAACCTGTTTTTGTAAATTCAGCTTTTTACCTCAAGCCTGGACATAAAATCACAACCTGCATTCACTGGGCACTAAATTTTGAAGATGGTATAGCAACATTTGAAATGGGAGGGTGATAATTTAATTCCACAGCTACATCAAACATGTAAGAGAAAGTGTATATTGACAAGTGTACAAAATACTTTAAAATTTTGTAGCTGGTTGCTTGTAAAATGTAAGGTGCTGCTCTAGGTATTTTATCACCCCAAATAGTGGATGTATGAGGACTGCAGATGCCCACCCAACCTAAACTTATTTCAGATCGTTCACCTGAATGTCTCCTCTGGTTGGTGTATAGATTTAGGGTTACACTCAGCACCATTTGTGACCATGAAGTACAGACAATTAAATAAGATAATGCCTGAAAAATTGCCTTTTCTATTCTTGTAACATACCCAACATGAATGTTATGCAAATTACAAAGAATTTTCTTTTGTTTGAATACTGACAGACTGGTATTTTTCCTGAAACAGCATTATGCCAATTGATACTGTCTAATAACAGAAACATCCAAATAAACCTTGAAATTTCTTGAGGTATATCTGTATTAGGCAATCAGATTTATCTGACTGCCACTAATTGCAGCTGTTACTGCTGAGTGAGGCAGCACCATGCAGAACAAATACAAGCTTTGGTCCTGGAAACAATGTACCCGTATTACAGCACTGTGGCACTTTAAAGAAGAAATCTTCCTCCTCTGCAGGGTTAATTAGTTCAGTTCAGGATTGCATTGCTGTGATCACAGTGTTTCATGTCATAGGGCTATCAAGTATTGTGTGTTGGTCTCTATACTGTAAACATAAGCAGTCAATAACTAAGCTATTATTTATTAACAAGCTACAGACTACTAAATTCAAGAAGATTTCCTGTCAGGTTCAGCTCTCTATTTGAATTTTCAGTTGTTGGAAGCTCATTTCACTTCAGTTTTTACTGCTTAGGCTGTGTTTCAGTGGGGTGTTGGAGTGTGTTGTGGGCTAAGCTCCCTGCTGCTACTAGGTCCTGTTCTTCTTTCTGCTCCTACCTGGGCAACACTGCTGCTCACCTTATACCACTGTAGATGATCTGGCCGATCTCATCAGTCCTTTGAAAACCATAACACAGCAATGGCATCAACAAGTATTTAGCTTCTGGTAGGTCACCAAACCGAATCAGTCTGACAAGTACCAGGTTAGTGAGAAGGAGAGAGGAGGACCATATATCTGTTACCTGGGGAGAAGAAAGGCAAAACCAGCAAGGAGTGACTGGGAACTTCTCCCTCTTTTTGGAGGTAGCTGTTAGATGAGGCCAATTTCTGGAAAAGCCATGACCTTATAAGGTAAATCAGGTGAATCCCAGACTAAAAATATCCATAACTGGGCAAAGCCTACATCTGCAAAAGCCATGGTCCCGTGCCACTATTCTCTCTTATTTGTGGTAGGCAGAGGCAAATTCATCTGAGCAAGATCCAACAAGCCCTTCTGAAATTCATAGCTCCTGAGGTATGAGTACATTAAATCACACCTTCAGATGATCCACTTAAAAGAAAATAGGCCTAAAAGTCACCCAGATTTTAAAATAAATGGACAAAATCTTCCATACTGTATGAGCAACTGAAAAGTAGACACTATGTGGGAAATGCTTTCCACCATAGAATCATAGAATGATTTAGCTTGGAAATGACCTCTAAGATCAAATCCAACCATTAACCTGACACTGCCAGGTCCACCACTAAAGAGTGTCCCTAAGCACCATATTTATGTGTCTTTGAACACTTCCAGGGACAGTGATTCCCTTGACCAGTCAGCCATTTCTTGATGATTTTTAGTGAATATTTTTTTCTTAATATCTAACCTCAATGTCCCCTGATGCAATTCGAGATAATTTCTCCTTGTCCTATTACGTGTTACTTGGGAGGAAAGACTGACTGACGTGGTCTCCCTACCACGGAGAGGAAAGGAAAGGAATGAGATGCACTGAGTGTCCAGGTATGGAGATGCAACTCCGGATAACTTTTCTAATACAGGAAGACGGAAAGGAGGGTATTTTTGTGATAAGGACTGAAGACTTGGGGAATTTAACAAAGACTAACCTCTATACATTAAATGGTAGCCTTGTCTAAAAAGCTATGTTTTTATCTCTGACTGTGAGTAACTGTAGTATTTAGTGTATATAAATATTTGATGATTAACTTTGGTTAAGAGCTATGCTATCTCTGTTCATATCATAAATTCAAGCTCTGAAGCAATAGCTTGGACAAAACACTAAGGACTCAATTGTGCCTTGAAGGCACGGCACCACACTGGGGATAATGCAGAGGCACATCACCTCGCCAGGAGCTCCAGGAGGGGCTGTGCCTCAGGCATGCACTCTGCCTCCTGCAGCTCCTGGGGAATGCGGCTAATGCACTCCACATACATGAGCTGCAGCATGTACTCCAAAGGCAGGAGACTCTCCTGGCCTCAGAAGACCTGGAGCTTGAGACCCTTCAGCCTCGTGAACCTGCCTTGCTTTCTGTGAAACAACCACACTAGCAAAGGTCGTAGCAGCAATTTTGAAGGACCCACCATGAAGCCAAAGAGTTGTCTCTCCTCTGTACTTAGCATACATGAGTGCTGTTTGTGGCAGCTCTTTAGAAATCCAGCTGGAAGACTGTAGAGGTGTCTCAAAAGCACATTTGCATTCTGTTGGGAGAGGTTCACCACTCTGTACCTCATGTGACGATTGTCCTGTCTAGTGTCAATTATGTGCCTTAAGATTGCGCTGGTCCGCATGGTGTCCCAGGATGTCAGCTCAGGTACAGTATAGAGGCTGATGGAAATACTATCCATCAAGAAGAGTACAAGGACTGCAGTGAAATCTGCTCCTCACCAGGAAAAGTGGTTAGCAGAGGGGTTCAAGCTCTTCTATTCTGCAGGCCTGAGCACATAGTGTCACTCTACATCTCTGAAAATAGCTTGCAATATTCATATACTTGATGCTATGCAGAGGCAACTTGACTTTGAAATTGTTTTCTTAAGGGAACAAAAGTTTGCATGCAAGGGGAATTTCATCATTTGTGTAATACAGTAGAACATTGGCAAATGTAAAAAATAATATGCCTGATAGATAAAATTGGAACTCATTATTTGCTTGCTGTTCAGAATGTGCTAAGGATGTTAAACATTCCATTTATGTCTCTGTTCATGGTGTGCTTCCTCTTAGTCCTTGTTCTGTGAGCTCTTCATATATGCATGAGGTTCATATATGCTGCTGCAATTTTTTGTGTCTGCGAGAGGGATCTGGTTGTGAGTGTGAGACTGGTGGATTACTGTGGTTACATTATCCTGGCAGGTAATTGCATAGGTCATTCTTAAATCCATTCTCCCCTAGGCTATCTATTCCTCTGTTTATTGTCCTCATTGCCAGAAAATGACTAATGACTGAGTTGAACTTATGGTAACAACCTAAACCCTTTCCTTTTCCACAGAACACTATAGAGAAGAGATTATTTGTTCTCTTTAAGATTGTTTTACCTTGTTTAAAAATACTGAGAACATCAACCCACTCCCCTTCAGGACTTCTCTAGACAGAACAACCTGATTATGTCAATCTTTTCCTGCAGTCTCTGTTTTCTCTTACTCTCATCATTGTTGTACTTTGAGCTCCTTCCAGGTGTTGTGCATTTTCACTGAAGTGCACTGACCACCGTAACGCAGCTGAAGAGCCACCAATGCTGAATAAACTGGATTGGCTTGGGCTGTACATATCCTATCATCACACTTCTCTTTATTATGCAATTCATTATATTGTGTGTCCAGGATTTGGTGTGGTAGATAAGGCTGTAGAAAGAACATCACTTTTAGATAGTAACCCAACCAGTATGGGAAGACTAATTGAAAATCTGATGATGGAATAAAAGTTTGGGTGAAAGGGATCACAGGTGCATCATACTGAGAACAGGAAGGAGGGAGAACAGCAGAGTAGGCATAATGGACTTCAGAAAAGCACTTTTCAACAGCTGAGGAAACTGGTAAGTAGGGTCCCTTGGGAAGATAATATAAAGGATGAAGGAATTCAGGAGACCTGGCAGTTATTGAAAGAGACTACATTAAAGGCACAAAGCAAAGTATTCTGATGTGAAAGAGAGCTTGGAAGAGACAATGTGGCTGAATCAGGAACTCTTTAAGGAGTAAAGAATGGGAAAAAAAGGAGATATATTAAAAGTGGAAACAAGGACAGCAGAATAAGGATGTGCGTGGAGGATGATAGCACAAGCATGTAGGGATGAACTCAGAAAGGCTAAAATGCAAAATGACTTACAACTAGCAAGGGAGATGAAAGGCAAGCAGACACGGTTCTAGAAATACATTAGGGAGGGAATAGAGGGAAAGCAACAATAAGTATCATATCAGTACTGAACAGGGAAGGGAAGGAAGGTAAATAACAGAAGGCACAGAGAAAGGACACTATACTCTTTTTTTCCCTGCTTTCAAATTAACAAAACTAAATGAAGAGGCGTTAGAATAACATGAAAAAATTCACCCCCAAATTCATAGCATGTTATCTGAAACAGCTGCAGAGCTATCACTTTTTTGAATTAATGGAAGCTAAGTGAAGACTGGAAGAAGGGCACTTAGGCTAAGTCTAAATTAGCAAGTAGTGCAGCACAGCAGGAGGGGCTACGGAGAGGCAGAGTCCACACAGTGCTTTTCTTCAAACTGACTTTCATTTGGTCCCATGCAGCATGTTTAGTGGGCTTTTCATGGGTGTTTTCCAGTTCAGTTTAACCCAGGAGGATGTCATGAGACTGAGTGTGAACTAGAGCATAAGGACTATTGGGAGATTTATTTCAGAGGAATGTATTTGATTTGAATTGAAATGCTGATGTTGGTGTAGCCGTTTAGGACTAAACTGGGGGAAAATGAAGGAACTGTGTGCGCTTGATGTGCCTGTCTTCAACAGCAGGCCATTCTAAATTCATTTTTAGTTGAAAAAGAGAAAAAATCAAAAAATATTTGATATAATAAAAGGTTGTAAGTATGTGACATGATTTAACTTTGGATCAGTCTGAACATTCTCATGTAGGACTTTCATGAGCAAATCAGAAAAATTGCTGAATAAAATCACTGCTACGTTTGTGTGTGACAGTTGGAAAACTTTGCCAAAGATAACATATGAACTTTATTGTGAGGAGGATATTCAAAAAGGATCCTGAAGAAGTATGTACTGGGCAGGATATGGATTAATGACTTGGGTTATAGAAGTGAAACTACATTTGTATGTTTTGTTCCTGATACTAAACTTAGGACTTTGTAAGTGAGAAGGGAAACAGGATCGAATTGCATTAGATCTAATGCAAAATACTTTTGTTATATTAAAGATGTATTTGTCCCCAAATCAACATAATGGATTTGAGCAAAAATCTCCAAAAAAAAAAAAAAAAAGAGTTCAAGAGCACACACGCAACATGAGGAATATCTAGTCAAGCAGTAGCACAGCAGAAAAAAAGCAGGGGTGGCAATCAGCTCTGGTGAAAAACAGGCAAATATCATTCTGAGATGTGTGAACACGAGTGTTACATACAAGATAAGCAGATCACCATTTTACATTGCATGTGAGTCCTCAGAGGGAGCCTGTTCTTAGATTTGGGTTGCACACTTCAGCAAAGATGTTGACAAAATGCAAAAGTCCAGCTGAGCACAGGAATGACATGATATTTCAGAAACTTAAGATCTAAAGAAAGGTTGCATAAATCCATAATGCTTAGGTGAAAAAAAAAAGAAGACAAAGGAAGTACGTGAAAACATGGATAAGTTGCTTCTTCATGGTTGTCTACCCAGAAAAACCCCAGGACAGTAAGAGTAATTGGGAATATCTCTCTTTAATCAGATACTTGGCAATGCCAAACCAGCAGTTGTAGCTTGATTCAAGATAAAGGTCTTTTAGCTAAGCAAACTAAACATAAAAAAAGGTTTATTCTAAAAACAAAAAAAGGTCACAGAATTAAAAAGTTAGCTGTCTGCCAGCCCGATGAGTGTCTGGGAATTCTCTTGGGATATCAGTTAGCACTAGCTAGCACCTATATTTGGACATCTGAACTGACACCCGAAAATCTGTGGTTTTACTGTCATGTGAGGTGCTATTGCAAACAGATTTGAGAAAATTTTTGTTTTATCTAGGCAAGACCAGTGATTCTGGTTGCACAATGAAATGCATCTTGAACAGACACATAGAACAGGCAGTCAACATATGGCCAGTCACTATTATTTAATGTATTACTTCCTTGTTCTTTTTGTTACAACACCATCTTCAAGCACTTTAGAAGGAAATCCACTTGTTTCATTGTAGTCACACTTTTATGGGAACAAGGGATTTGGCTCAGTGCACTGCAAAAAAGTGAGTTTTAATGTGAAAGAGTGTGAAAGAAATGTTGATGAAGCAGGCAGTATTGAGTTTGCTGAGCTTAAATATGGTATGTATATGTGATACACTGTTGCCTGGCGTTTCTTAAGCTACCTTCCCAGCTCTTGATGCCCAGAAGCCTGCAGCAGGGGTGCTGCTGCTGGGGCGAAGTGTGGCTGTCTCATGCTGAGGTGAGTCGGCTCCAGGAGAGAGACAGGCAAGGTGCAGTGGACGAAAGGGTCAGGAGGCAAAGGGCTGTGGGAGGGGGTCTCCTCTGTGGTCCCCGTCTATTGAGGGTAAGGGCGAAAGACTCCAGGACAGAGAGGACCAGAGGGAGAACTCCGTGGACCTGAACGTGTGCAGGAGATTTTAAGGGAAGTGAGAACTGGGAGGAGTCAGGGGATACAGCCAATAGGGAAACGGGCAAGGGGAGGGTACAGAGGTCCAGGGTCAAATAAAAACGATTGAGGGAAGGGTGGAACAATCCACTACCAATGAGGTATCAAACTCAACAGAACTTTCCAGAGGGGTGGGTAGGTCTCATACCTCAGTCCTGCCTTCGGGATCCTCCTCCAGGGAGGAGTCACCTGCATCCGAGGCAGAGTCTGAGCGACTGACAGTTGCTATGACTGAGGAGGAGCCCACCGCAATGCACTATCAAATGCATAGGACAGAAGAAGGGTTCAGAAAGGGAGATTCATGACCAAATCAATGGGAAAAACTTGTACACTGGGATTTATATGTGCTGAAGAAAAGCAGGGAAACAGGCAACATGTGAAAATTACATATCCTATGAGATCTTAAGAATGGACTTTACATGCAAAATTGTTTAAGTCAGCCTCTAACAAAGCTTGAACCCATGCCTTCTGTAATCTCTTGATCTAAAAAATACAAGCACAAGTAATTGAGTGATTCTGTGTTTCTGTGAACCAGGATCATATGCATGCATGTTTTCCTTTTATAGGCATCTTTATACAGTGTTTTAAACAACTGTACAAAAATAAACAAAAATTCTATGCAAGTGCCCTTTTATTTTTTAAAACCAATATGTAGGAGGAAGTAATGAGACATATTTGATCTGATTATCAAGGATATTACTGAAATGGTTGTAAGACTTTATTNAGAGGGAGCCTGTTCTTAGATTTGGGTTGCACACTTCAGCAAAGATGTTGACAAAATGCAAAAGTCCAGCTGAGCACAGGAATGACATGATATTTCAGAAACTTAAGATCTAAAGAAAGGTTGCATAAATCCATAATGCTTAGGTGAAAAAAAAAAGAAGACAAAGGAAGTACGTGAAAACATGGATAAGTTGCTTCTTCATGGTTGTCTACCCAGAAAAACCCCAGGACAGTAAGAGTAATTGGGAATATCTCTCTTTAATCAGATACTTGGCAATGCCAAACCAGCAGTTGTAGCTTGATTCAAGATAAAGGTCTTTTAGCTAAGCAAACTAAACATAAAAAAAGGTTTATTCTAAAAACAAAAAAAGGTCACAGAATTAAAAAGTTAGCTGTCTGCCAGCCCGATGAGTGTCTGGGAATTCTCTTGGGATATCAGTTAGCACTAGCTAGCACCTATATTTGGACATCTGAACTGACACCCGAAAATCTGTGGTTTTACTGTCATGTGAGGTGCTATTGCAAACAGATTTGAGAAAATTTTTGTTTTATCTAGGCAAGACCAGTGATTCTGGTTGCACAATGAAATGCATCTTGAACAGACACATAGAACAGGCAGTCAACATATGGCCAGTCACTATTATTTAATGTATTACTTCCTTGTTCTTTTTGTTACAACACCATCTTCAAGCACTTTAGAAGGAAATCCACTTGTTTCATTGTAGTCACACTTTTATGGGAACAAGGGATTTGGCTCAGTGCACTGCAAAAAAGTGAGTTTTAATGTGAAAGAGTGTGAAAGAAATGTTGATGAAGCAGGCAGTATTGAGTTTGCTGAGCTTAAATATGGTATGTATATGTGATACACTGTTGCCTGGCGTTTCTTAAGCTACCTTCCCAGCTCTTGATGCCCAGAAGCCTGCGGCAGGGGTGCTGCTGCTAGGGCGAGGCGAGGCTGTCTCACGCTGAGGTGAGTCGGCTCCAGGAGAGAGACAGGCAAGGTGCAGTGGACGAAAGGGTCAGGAGGCAAAGGGCTGTGGGAGGGGGTCTCCTCTGTGGTCCCCGTCTATTGAGGGTAAGGGCGAAAGACTCCAGGACAGAGATGACCAGAGGGAGAACTCCGTGGACCTGAACGTGTGCAGGAGATTTTAAGGGAAGTGAGAACTGGGAGGAGTCAGGGGATACAGCCAATAGGGAAACGGGCAAGGGGAGGGTACAGAGGTCCAGGGTCAAATAAAAACGATTGAGGGAAGGGTGGAACAATCCACTACCAATGAGGTATCAAACTCAACAGAACTTTCCAGAGGGGTGGGTAGGTCTCATACCTCAGTCCTGCCTTCGGGATCCTCCTCCAGGGAGGAGTCACCTGCATCCGAGGCAGAGTCTGAGCGACTGACAGTTGCTATGACTGAGGAGGAGCCCACCGCAATGCACTATCAAATGCATAGGACAGAAGAAGGGTTCAGAAAGGGAGATTCATGACCAAATCAATGGGAAAAACTTGTACACTGGGATTTATATGTGCTGAAGAAAAGCAGGGAAACAGGCAACATGTGAAAATTACATATCCTATGAGATCTTAAGAATGGACTTTACATGCAAAATTGTTTAAGTCAGCCTCTAACAAAGCTTGAACCCATGCCTTCTGTAATCTCTTGATCTAAAAAATACAAGCACAAGTAATTGAGTGATTCTGTGTTTCTGTGAACCAGGATCATATGCATGCATGTTTTCCTTTTATAGGCATCTTTATACAGTGTTTTAAACAACTGTACAAAAATAAACAAAAATTCTATGCAAGTGCCCTTTTATTTTTTAAAACCAATATGTAGGAGGAAGTAATGAGACATATTTGATCTGATTATCAAGGATATTACTGAAATGGTTGTAAGACTTTATTAATAAATGTCATTTAGAAATGATTTTGGATGAGTATAAATGTCTGTGAAATGACTTTTTTCACTTAGTATCTTTTGGTATTAATAAAAGAGAATATTAACATAAGAAAAATGTGATAGTTCTCTGAGTAGCAGCAGAAGTTTGGTAATTTACCAACTTTTCAGTAAATGATACCAATAATTGAAATTCTAGTGCTGCTTACCTTAATGTGCTTCTACATATTTTATTTAAGGTTTTACCAAGAAATAATCCCTACACGAGAGGAAAAAAAATCTAGCTCTCCAAATTCAACGTACTAGTATCATTTACTCAATGAAATATATCAATCCTGAAAGTCAGCTTCCACTAATGTGCTCATTGCAACATTATTGGTTGTAATATTCTTAATTAGTGAATTTTATATAAGATTTATTTTATTCACAGAAGCTTGGTTTGATAAAATCCTTCATTGCAATTCATTTAATAGGTAGACTATAGAAACTACATTAATATTACATCCATGAGCAAAGAGATTACCCCACAGTTAATGACTCCCTTGGGTTGCCCTTTTCTGTCAAAGGCACAGAGCCAAAAAATTCTAATGTTTTTCCTTCCCTCTGAAATAAAGAAATGGTGCTATGCAAAAAACCAAGTGTTGGTTCTTTTCATAACAACTAGGTTGTGAAAAAATGAGAAGTGACAAAATAAACTAAGTCTCAAACAAACATTGCTCTGCTTTGTATTGACAAAAATCTGGTTTAGAGTAAAAAAAACAGACTCTGAAGGCTGTTGATATGTCTGCCAAATGACTCATAAAACATCTAGAAGTGATTGGGGTCAGAAGAAGAATTTAACATCTTAAAGGATTCTGCAAGGAAAGTTTTTAAGTCAAGTCAAACAGTTGTGTCTTGGTGTACTCCTTGTATGCATGAAAGCAGTGACTGCTGCTCACCAGTGTTCCAATGGTTTCCACAACTTGTGGTTCAGAAGATCTTTGCTTTGCTTCTGCCCCTGCTTCACAAGGGCTGAAGTGTCACACAGACAATATGTGTTATGATAACACAACTTTCTTTCCACTGTTCTAACGCTTTTGTGGGGCAGGGGGAGGCAATTTGGGATCACTGTCTGCTGCAGATCTAGACCAACAGCTGAACATGAATCCTGCAGAGAGAAAGGGAGGAGTAGCTTGTAAAGAGTGCACTTGGTGGTCTTCCAGAAAGGCTTGAAGTATACTCTCATCCAGCCACATTATTTCAGACAGGGAGATAAACATTGTTGAGTGCAATAAAAGATTTCAGTAGAAAAGAAGAATTGACAACTATACTGGTCTTGGGCTTCTGCCTACTTTTATGGATATCAAAACAAAAGCACACAGAGATGATGCCATAACAGGAAACCAGTTGGCATTTTTTGCTATGAGAAGGCAATTCATCCCATTCTAAAATGTCTAGAGAGATGAGATGAAATCCTTTCTGCAAGTACCTACTGTCCTTCACTCGCTGTGGAGACAGGTTAAACTAAATGTCTAACTTTTAATAAAAAGAAATCCTGGCCTTAGAGTCTGAGAACATGGGTTTTGTCCTGACAAGAAACATATTTTAAAAATATTTAATGTTCAACCTCTTTGAACATGTTTTCTTTGCTCTCCAGTTCCCAGAGGCCCATTTTTATTCTCATTGGCTTGGCTTATCCTTACAAACCCGACAGGGCCCAGGCTCAGACTTGAGGAGTGATACTGGTTATCCTTGTCAACTATGGTTGTGGACTTGGCCCATGCTGAACTGTTCTTCTCTGCCAATGCCTGGGCATGGTGTGGGGCTGTGGGCAAGAGTTTCTCCCTCTAAATCCACATGGCAGACTGGATGAAAGTCTGAATACAAAATGCAAGATGCCAAAGCAGGCGCTAAGACCCTCGTCTGTCCTGGTTTTAGTTAGTTTTGTACTCTGCAGTTTCTGAGCCACATTAGCATCCTGCTCACTGGAAAGGATGATAAAAGGCACTTAGCCTTTTTCTACAGAAGAGAATAACAGTGTCCTTTTTTATTTCCTTCTGTTTCATATTTTAGCTCACAGAATAATACTAAAAAATCCCTGTTGCTTTATAATAGACTCATAATAATTGGCTTTTGTGATTGATTAAGTACCTCAGCTTCACTCCTGTGTTAATCAATTGCAGCATATGGTTATTGCTTCATGTACTGCTGCAGTGGAGTGGATCATTTACCATATAAAAGCTCCAGCCCAACTGTGTCTGCTGCTCTGGTTCTAGACATCAGCTTCTTTTATGGTCATGTTTTCCATGACTGTGGAACAAGAACCATAACGTGTTTTGTGGTCATGGGAATATGGAAAATGGGAGTAAAATGCATAGTGACCTACTTTTAAGAAAATAATTGGAGCATATCACATATGTTTGTAACGTAGAAAGCATATTAATATTTATGAGGAAGTACCTTTACTTTTGAGATAAATTTTAAAAAATATTTTGTTTTTTTTCATGGACCACATCTCTGATTTAAAAATAAACTATGTCAATTCTAATTACGTATTTCTAGTTTAAAAATTTTCTTCAGATTAACTGTAATATATTTCATGGAGAGTTCAGAGTCTCATTTAATTTATTCCATAATATCTTGATGAAAAGCAAAAAATTAAAGAAACGTGAAAGTATCAAAAATTGTATTTTCCATAATTTTTCATTTTAATGTCTTCAAAACCTTTAAAATAGTGATGATTTGAGTTCCATAGTCAAAACATTTCCTTTGTAAAGAAACATGAATCAGAATATAATTTTTAAGCTTAGCCATGTTTATATGCATAAGTGATTATTGCATAAGGAGATTAATAATAAATCACAGAGAGATTTATAAATAAGTTATCCATGGGAAACTGAGCTAGTGCTGCCAATTTACTCCTTTACTTTGTACACATTGGATTGTCATTAAACTATTTAGTTATAAGCTATTTAGCATTTAATTCCATATATTGCCATTTTATGAATTTGGGTAATAGACGTGGTGAACTGCACAGCCGTTGCTCACTGGCCTGCATGGCAATAGCTGCTCTGGAGATATTCACCTCAGCAGATATATATATACACACACACATTATCTATCTATCTATCTATCTATCTATCTATCTATCTATCTATGTGTCTATCTATCTATCTATCTATACAGCTGCATGCTTATTTTCAGTCAGATTCTTGCCCTGACTTGGGCTGAAGTTGTAACAACCCTCAAGTCCAAAATTGCACTGATTAGGACCCCCATTTGTCAGCTACTATTGGCAACTTCATTAGATTTCTACACTGAAAAAAATATTTTTTTCCACTATAAATTGAATGTGATGTGCCCTGATTATGTGGATGGATGTGGTGGGAATTACTAAAGTGGTCTTATGTGATCTCTAGCTAAAGGTGTTATCCATCAGCATCAGGTCTAAACCAAAATAACATTTCTATCTGTTTTTGTGTTTGTTGGCAAAGTGCTCATCCTACTTATTTCTTTGAAGGTATTTGTCATTAGGAAAGCTTAAAAACAGGAAAAAAAAAAAAAAGAAGGAGAAATTAAGTGTCATGCAAATCATACCACACAGCTGTTTTATGATCCTATCACTTTGAAAAAGAGGGAGAGAGGCTCTTCTGAATCTAATCTTACACAGTCCATCTGTTGCAGCATATGACATGAAGTCAAGCATCTGAACTTTTAGGAGCAGTTATGGATCCTTGACATGGATCTGGCTCTCATCGTGCAGCCAATGTTGATACTTCCACTGATTGCGCTGATTGACTGTTGTGTCATATTATCCTTGGCCTTTCCGACTCCCTCACTTCAGGGGATATCAACACTAGTAATCGTCAGGCAGGGCTCAATTGATTATCTTCAGAATTTTCTCTGGCTATTGACCATAATGGAAAAAAATTGTGCCTCTGAATTATTCAAAATGAAAACATACACAGAAGAAATCAATAAGGCACATCTGATATTAAAGACAAATTAAAGCAGGCAGTATAACGTGTCTTGGGGCACCTGCTACACACAAAGAAGAAAGCATTTTAGAGGTAAAGAAGACTATTTTCCTCCTTTTCTTTCATTCTTTTACAAGTAATATATTTTAGCTGTCAAAATTAACATCTTTATGAATTAGGACATTAAGGGTTTCTTTTCAACTTGTCCTTTGCAAACGTTAGAATTTAACTTCAGACTCTTGCACCATAATTCCTTCTTTGTATCCCCACAGTCTTTTTAACTTAAATGTAACATGCTATGCTGGAGGGATGAAATAATAGAAAAATGTTCAGGTCAGAAAAATCACATTAACAAATATCTGGAGTTAGGCACTAAGCCTCTGCCGACTTTCAAAGATTAAACTAGTGAAGAAAAATATGCCATTCTGTGAAATATCTAACATGTTAGCAGTAGGAAAATGTTCCCTTCATGAATCACAGATAGGATTTTTAAAAATCTCTGAAAAAGGGATGGCTTCATTTTTGGGGGGCATTATTACTGGAGAGTCATGCAAGTTTTTACTCTGAGTTTCTCATTCAAGACAAACTACGTGTAGAACAGTGATGTAGTGGATGTCATCCCATCATGTAACATCTCTGGTTTTCCATTAGTAAGAGTCAGGATTTGGAATCATTAGAATATTGTCTGATTGCAAATCTGCTATGGATGTGGTAAACTTCTCAGCAAATGCTGCAGCAAAAGTGTCCCATATCTGTTGTTTGAAGCAATCGAGAAAACAACACAGCACTTGCGTGACAACGGGCAGCATTAATACCCTGAACATTTCTAACACTCATTTGGAAATCTTTACTAGGATTTGATTCCTTGCTTCCTCCCTTCATGGAATGATAATTTTTTTTTCAGTATTATCCCACTATCTTCTTTATAGTAAATTTTTATTTACATGTAATTGAAATATCAAAAAAATATGCAAAGGAAATGTCAGTAATGTAATGTCTTTTAAGGAACTGAAGCCCTTTCGTAAAAGTCTGAAAGAGGAGCAATTGCTGCTGTAATAATTAATGCTCACAGGAAACACAGTCATACCCTGGATGATGCAACAACCTCCAGGAATGAGAGCATTGATGTCTGAGTGGTCTTTCAAAAAACTCATACAACTGGAATTTGTTTTCACTCTTCATTGAAATTCATACAGATAGTTGAACCCTATAAAACTAAATGGGTTTTTATTGAGGCTTTTGGGGGAGGGAGTAAAATATGTAAGGACACAAAGCTGCTGTGTAAAAGGAGAAACTTGAATGATTTCTGCTATTAGTTTGTCTTTTACTGGAAAATGTGAATAGGCTTAAGCTGTTAATACCAGTACATTTTTACTGCAAGAGGTAGGATTTCCAAAAATATAAATTATTGAGAGATGCAGATAAAATATTTAAAACTACTTAATGTGTTAGGTGCCCAGGTTCTCTTGGTCTCAGTGGAAAATAGGCACCTAAGCCGCTTAGCAGTTTAGAAAAATTATTCTGGTGTCCCATCCTCCCATGTAAACACCTAAATACAGCTTAAATTCTGGATAAAGATGCACAATGTGCTGTGGAGTGACTATACACTACGGCTGGTGTTCTTCTCATCTAATTTTACACACTAGTCAGAAATTTGGAATGTTTTTAAAACAGAAGTCTTTAGTGCCCTCAGAAATATTATAAGATATGCAGGAAAAATCCATAGGATTACCAGATATGATGTAGGACTCAGAGAAAACTTATTCCCTCCTGGAACTGCCAGTTCGGAGTAGAAAGAAGAGTCTGTGTTGCTTCAAATTGGACCAGAAGTGTATATTCAACATGGGGGTCTTAATTTAATTTGTGTGGCTCTGCTCACATTTTCCAGGTCAGAGAGTATTTCTGAGATCCTCAATGTGGCGGTGACCATGTGGTGTGGCATTTCTTTCTTGTCAAGGTTTGACAAGGAAACATGTGACCCCTGGTTGAACAGGAACCATGGAGAGCTACCACAGGTAAATCCGAGGATGGCCCAAGGCACTCACCTAAATCTCTTAACTGGCATGTCTCAATACTATCAGCTGAGATTGATAACACGTGAGAAACATGAGATTAAATGTGGCATGGAAAGGTGGACTGGGTTTCACATTTACATTGCAAAGTTAGAGTTTTGCACTAACCTGGTGCTTACTGAAACCACAAACTGTAATAGTGGCTGATGTTGAATTAAAAAAAAAGTTCAGAAGAGTTCTGCTTGTCCAGAAAATGGTATTGCGCATTGACAATGTGTGGTTGCCAGTTCAGTCTTCATGTTGCTTGAAGCTGCCTTTATTGCTTATTTCTTTGTCAAAATATAATCAGGTATCATGACATGGCATCCCTGTGAGAAACTGCTCAAAATCTATGCTACTGTATTTAACACACACACAAAAAAATGTGTCTCTGTTTTCAACTTTGCCCAAAATTTTGGATGCTGTTTTTCAATTAGGATTAAACTTTTTGCTCCTGAAATGGAAGAAATATATCACATCATCCTGGTTTGACTCAGTGTCAGGGAATTACTAAAATTCTTGTTGCTATAAATGAGGATTCTGATTGTTGAACCAAGTAAAATATGGTCAGCTTTACAGAGTCTATGAAACTAGTGAGAACCGCTTAGCAAAATTTCTTTTGAAAATATTTAATGCAGTTTCAAAAAATAGATTTTTTTTTTCTGTTCAATTCTGCTGGAGATCTTATGTTGCTTGGGTAGAAGAAACTCTAGATATTGTCCCCATGACTACTGAGACACTATTATCCATGGGAACACTAGACTCAAGATTTAAATTATTGGACTGGTAGGAAGGCTTTCTGCATCACAAAACCAGTGCATGTACATGTGTAAAATGTATCTGCATTCTCTGTATCAAAACTTGCTATTCGATAGTTTGTACCAAAAGGTTTTCGTTCTCAATATAGGTTTCGTCTCAGGAGGTGTGTTCCTCTGTGAAACAATAAGACATGAATGAAGCTGCAGCAGTATTTACAAGGAGTTGCAAGCATTGGAAAAATGAAATAAATGTGAAAGAATGTAGAAGAGCAATAATGTATGTAAGCCCTGAGTAAAAGGGCTAAGGGACTCGATGCCTGGCTACTTGCAATTCCAGTTTGTGCTGTTGTCAAAGCACGGAGGTGTTGAAGAGGTGCTCTTTAATCTGTGGTGGAAGGATATGAAAACAGAGTGAGAACAGGTCAAAGAAGAAAGAGAATATGGCAGGAAATCGCCATAGTTTTAAAATACTTTCTATGCTCTCAAAAAACTGAGTGCTGTCTCGGTTTGATTCAGGCATCTCTTTCAGAGTGACCAATTAGACCTTGTTGAAACAAACCCCCAAGGTAATTTTAGGGCGTGGTCAAGGGTCTCAAGGCATGGAGCCAGGACCAAATGTCATGCACTGTGAAGGTGGCCAGTTGGCCTTAAGGGAGTTATGCCTTAGCAGACCAGATGCAAGCCATTACATAGCCTACGGGGCAGGATGATTACTGGGACTGGCCATACTGAGCAATGTATGTGTAGCATATGTTGTCTACATTCTTGCAGAGGAAGTGGAAAGAACTACTCGAGTCTTGATAACACTGTACAATGCATCTATCTCATGTCTGATTCCTAACAAATTTCATATTTTCCTCTATCTGTTTTGCCTATATTACCTGACAAGTGCCTTTATTCATACGTTTATGGGATTTAAATCCCATAGGAAAGGCCTGGAATCTTCATATCCTGTTTCCCAAATGAGCATTACCTTTTACACAATAAAAAGAATCAACATCTCTCCTGCTTTCTTCAGAATAAAAACTCTAACAAGGAACCTATAGTCAGAGCTGGCTTCAGGATTATGAATGCCAAATGGATGTGTGCATCCCTTCTAGTCTGAACATACGCACTTAATATAAAAGATAAGGTTGCCTCCTCCGTGGCATTTCTCATTTAATGACTTGACTCAGAGGCCTGTTGTACATGTGCAGGCTTTTAGGCACATCTTTCTTCCTGTAGACTGGATAAGCAGCAAGATTGCTAGAAGTTATAACTGCAAAGCTAATCTTATAACGTTTGTGATTTTAACCAGTAAGTTTGCTATTAAACTATTTTGAATAGTGTAAGGCTCATAAATTTTAGACTGCACAAATAGATTAGGTGATAGACTTATTTTCCATTTTTGTTGCATGTCTAAGTTACAGTAAACTGTGTGGAGAAGTGTCAGATAATGAATAGCATTCACCCTGTACATTTCTGAAAGCTCAGTGTGGAAGCTCATGGAAGTGTAGCCTTGCTTCTTTTCTCCTTAGCAGCCCCTTCTGGCAACTGTCAGAGGTAAAACAGGAGGGTATTTTGTCTGAAGTAAAGCAGACATTGTTAATGCTCCTAATAGACCTGCAGAATTGTAAACCCATGAACTGCCCCCAGAAAAACCTGGTATAAAAGAAACTGGTGTACCTGTGGAGTATTGTTGTTGTAAGAAATACAGTTTTAGTTTCTTCAGTCTAAGTTCTTACATTGGCACTCTCCACCATCTTCTCTTTGACAAAAAACAAGTATACCCCACAGGTCTTTTATACCAGCTAATAGACTTTTCTTGTTGTGTTTTGCCAAGTTAAAAGCTCATTCTATTAATTTCAGTAGAAGTCTATTGCCAGTGATTTCTCAGGAAGTCATACAAAAAGGTATTACATGGAACAGGAGGGATGGAACATTTTAAAGAAATTGATTCAAAATTATTTCGGAACTGACTTTTGTTTGAAAAGCTTTGGAAAGATGTTGGATTATTGTTACATAGAGATGTTCCTGTTAAACAGGAAGTGATATTGGATGGCTGCTTTAATATGGTACTACAGACAACATCTAGTTACAAAGCAGGAGTAGTGGCCTACACCAAGGACATAAACTATATGTTTCAAACCTATAAGTAAGGTTCTTGGAGATGAAAAGTGAACTCAAGACCTGCATGGTATTTCCATGAAGCCTTTCTCTACAGTGGAGAGCCCTTTACCAGTATGGCCACCAAGCTGATTAGAGGGTGGGAACAACTTTGGTTTTTACGGCCTGGAAAAGGCTTCAGGGAGAATTGTGGCCTTCCAGTACCTGAAGGGAGCCAACAGGAAAGATGGAGAGGGGCATTTTTACAAGAGCATGTAGGACAAGAGGAAATGGATTCAAACTAAAAGAGAGTAAGTTTAAATTGGATATTTGAAAGAAATTCTTTATTGTGAAGGTGCCCAGAGAAGCTGTGGGTGTCTTGTCCCTGGAAGTGTTCAAGGCCAGGTTGAATGGGGCTCTGAGCACCTTGGTCTAGTGGGAAGTGTCCCTGCACATGGTGGTAGAGTTGGAACTAGATGACTTTTCAGGTTCTTCCAACCCAGGCCATTCTATGATTCTATGGGTATTTGCACTCTGCAAACACCCCAATATCCTGTTCCTAGGAAGGAGGTTGTCAGCTTTACAGAGCTTTATGTTTTCATAAGAAAAACAATATATTGCAATAACAGGTGTCATAAGAATATATCACATTGAAGATATTTTCATCCGTGACTTGCAACAGGGTTTTAGGGCAGTTAGAATCTAACAATATTATTTTATCAGGTGATACAGTGCTGATGATTGCAGAAAATTTAAGACGGTAATTTTTTAATGAAACACGAACATTACTATCTTCAGAAAAGAAACAATATTTTGGGAATATTTTGTTATTATTGACTGCTTTCCAGTTCAGGAAAATCCCATTCAGCAACCTGTACTTGCTAAAAAGTTGTTGTCAAACGCAATAATTTAGGAAAAAATGAACTGAACTGAATAAACCTAAATGATACTTCTGTCTTTAACAGACAGTGTAAACAGTCCAGAGTGAAGGGAACCTCCTACCCACAACAATTACACAGTTGTATTGGTAAAATATCAGAAGCAGATGAGAAGTAAAATTGATCTTGGAAAGAAACCAAGAATGACATTGTCAGTTTAGTGATTCCAATTTACAGTCTAATGTGGAAATGGTAAAAAGAATTATAGAAGCACAAAAGCAAAAGTGGTTGCAATAAAGATAAATAAAAACCAAGAAATTTCCTGAATTTGAAGTGGTTTAACTTCATATGCCATTAATTTTGATTATGACTTTTTTTCTGAAACCAGAGAAAACGAAGTCCTGTGGCTGTGTCTTACTCTTTTCCATTACAACATTCTCATACCTCTGTATACTGAAATTCATCATAGGTTCCACAGTTCTTTCAAAAAAGTTGAGCTAGACAATGTATCTACTAATTCAAACTCCACCAGTTTACTAAAATAATTAGTTTTAAATCAACACTGTGCTTATGTGGCTTTTCTTGACATCCTTCAAAGTTGAGTATAAAAGTTTATATTATGAACTAACTACTCTCTGTCCTGTGATTAAAGGGCACATGATGACCTCATGAACCATCCTTTAGACTTCCAGTGCTTCTGGCTTTAATATTCTGTGCTAGATTCACAGAGCTCTTCTACAGATGCTAAGCATTCAATCCTGAAGGCTCCACTTCATCATCAGGTAATTAGTATTTTCATTAACTTGCTTATTGTCAAGGAAAATGAGCCTTGATCATCTAATTTTTCCTCAATGAGTTGAATATTGTAATATATCTATAATTAATGTGTTTTATGCCACAAACGTGTAATGGAGTGGAAATCTGAGCCTGCTCCCAGCAGTCACTGTCAGTAAATGTTTGATGAATAAACAGAGACTTTCTAATGGGAAATGGTGGCGACTTTTATAAGCAGACACAATAAAGACTTTATTAACATACTTAAGAAGCATTCTGGGAAATAGAATTGAATGCATTATTACTGTAGGCTCCTTTAGTGAAAAGTAAATTTTACTGTCCCCATAACAAATGTTTGCTTGTTTGATGTAACTTGTAGTGTCATTCTTTTATGGAGCATCTTTCAGTGTAAATCTGTGATACATTTTAAAGCTACATATTCCCTATAGGTCTATGATCTTAAAAAAAAAAATCCCTCTGAAATTTGTATAAACTAATCACTTATACACCTGGTTGTGATGTAAAAAGAAATGGAAAGAAAAAAGAAACAACACTGAGCAGATATCTGAAAACTCAAATTAAAGTGAAAATCTTTTTAAAATGAAAATTTATTGTGGATGTTCAGAGAATGAAGGGAAGCTGGGTTGGAATGGAAGATCATTTGCAATGACACATCTGCTATAAATAAGACTAAATATGTCTTTAAAATGTATTAATTAACAGTTCCAGATTTAATATCAAATGCTATAATAAAGACACAGGAGTGTCTCTGAGCTAGTCAGGAACACATTTAGCTTCTTGACTGGCTCCAGAATGAAAACTAAAACTGCACTGGCTCAGTTTTCAGAGGTGTGGTGCACACAGCCCATGCTACAGTCAGTGGTGACTACAGACTGTAAAAACATGGCCTTCAGGAAAAAGGAAAGCCTTTTCCCTTTTAAGCTGGTGGAGGTTTTTTGTTTGTTTGTTTTTGTTTGGGGTTTTTCTGTGTTTTTTTTTTTGTTGTTTTTTTTTTTTAACAAGCTGGCATGGCATTTGCCTTCCCAGAACACACTGTATCTGGGGATCAACAACTTACCTAAGCAAGAAAGATGCTTGAATTGCATCTACCGCTTTTACTCAGCTAAGTGCAAATTCTGTGTCCTGATTTGCATGCAATTCAGAAGCTTTCTATGGCATTGATGTACTGTGATGGAGAGGGCAGCAATAAAAAGAGTGGAAGAGAAAGCAAGAAAGGAGAGAGAGTAGGAAGCAAAGGGAATCATCTAAAAGAAAATTAGAGAGGACAATTGTGAGAGTAAGCAGAATGGCCTGTGGTTATTGCCTCTGTCTACATCCCTGTCATGGGAGCTTCAAATACTCCCCACTTTGAGCCACCAACATCAACCACCAATGGTTTCAGTGAGTGGCTCTGATACTCAAAGCCCTTGCCTGCATGACTGGCAGGGCACAAGGACAGGCTGGGAGAGATTGCCATGCTGCCTGTCCTGCCATGAGCAGTCCAGAGACAGCTGGCAGGGTCAAACTCCAGAGCATGTTCTGGGACAGGAACTATAAATATAACCGTGGGGAACTGGCTCTGTTTCACACATCTGAATAGGAACTTGTCCCCTGTACCTCATGGAGAGGACTCAGCATGCTGAGGGTGTAATGCATCTGTCCTACGTTAGGTGTCTACCGTAAGATTTCCCAATCAAGCTGTAGTGAGTTATTTCAACTTTGTTTGATTTTGAAGGTAGAAGTTTTAATTTTATGTTCTACTAAGAAATTTAAGATATTGTAATAAAATTGCACATTGTTTAGAGAAAAAATATGATGGGCCACATGTCATTATTAAAGAACTTTATTTCCATAAGGAAAGTCAGTGCTTTACCTTTTGATTCCAGTTTGGTGGAATGAATATCAAAATTGCCTTTGGAGCAATGTTTTTCATTTCCAATTTGCTCCAGTAGATATAAACTCAGAAAACTCAAGTTTTGATGCAAGCAAATCCCAAAATGGAGTTATTTTGTAGATGCATCCATAATTCAGAAAAGAACCACCTGCTCGTGTGTTGCAACTGACCAAATGTAGACGACTATTACATTTACATTTAAAGTAGCTGTTCAACTCCCAGAGCGATCAATGAAGAGACACTGTCACTTACAGATTATGATTTATTTCATCGTAATGTAGATCTCAGGAATGAACCAGATGAATCTCAGTCTAAAAGTATGCATTTCTTATCACCTCTTCGCTAAGCAATGTGACTCAGATGTTGAAGTTTTCTTAATAGATGCTTAGACTTAGATAAATTTCTCTTTGAAAACAAACTGGTCAAAACATTAGGAATCTGACCATAGAGAGTAATTTAGAATGTCAGAAGAAGATGTGAGATTGAATTTGATTTTTTTTGTTGTTGTTGTTGTTGTTCTTTTTGGTCAGATATGCTCTTGACTTAGAGAATTTCACAAGGATTTCATTAAAATTTCATCACAAGCACAAGAATTTCATTAAAAGTTTTTTTGGGGGCAAGACTGAAAAGAACTTATGTGGGGAGTTTTAAATCTGGCCTACAATTTTTTTCCAGTGGGCAGGTTTTTCATCTCTCCTTCAAAAAGGAATTTAGTCAAATCAAGTTGTAGAACATAATGCTAAGAAAATTAAGTAATGTGGTTGAAAGCTGTGTTCATTCCGCCCAAATTTAGGCACATAGATAGGTGCCCAAAATGAGGTGTATAGTCACCACAGCTTCATATGGGGAATGACCAACATTTTCATATTCAGTTGTCTTATGTGGTGTATTGTCTCAGCTCTTACTAACTACAGTGGAAATGAAAATATCCTGAGTTCTGAAGTTTGATAACCATGACATCTGACAAGTGTAATTCGATATAAAGATCACAAAACAAATCTTTATGTGAAGCTTCCAGGTTTAAATTTTTTTTTTTTTGGGGGGGGAGGGGGAGGATAATTAAGTCAAAATCAACATAGAAACTTTCATTATATATTTTCCGTATTCAGTGTCTGTTGCAATTATTCAGATGAATAAGGTGCTTTACAACAGATGGAAAAACCTAATGCCAAAATCATAACACCAAATCTCTCATAAATCAATATATAAGATATATTTTATTGCTCTCTTGTATCATCAATGAGCCCAACTGTTTTAAACAGTGGTCTGATTTCCAGGACATTGGAGAAAAGAAAGGTATGGTCTCTCCTAATGAATGAAAACCAGTTAAGTAGGATTTTGTGACATTTCTGTCTTCAAGCCAGTGTCTTTGGTGCAATCTGGATTGTTTTGAAAATATAGGGAGTTCTGGCAGGGTTTTCCACTACAGCCAGGATTATATTTGCTTTCTCCACTTTGGTATATGGCAGCATACTGAACAATATAAGAAATATCTTAGAATTCTCCCCTTGCTTCCCTTAACTAAAATATTATTATTTTGTATCTGAAATGCAAGAAGGCAATAAAGTATTTTGCAGGGCAGAGTTTACTGTTACCACAGCAGGTAAAGTTGTTACATCCTTTTTTTCCCACAAGAACTCCCCAAATTGAAGACAACGCACCATTGAGCATCAGCAGCACAAAGTGGGAGCACAGCACTGTTCTCCATTATGCTGCTATTGATCTCAATATCTACACCTTCTTTTCTAGTTAACACTATCATTACAAAACTAATATTTGATCCAGTCTTCTAATAAGAGATACACATATTTCTACACACTTCATTGATCTTACATATGTTTCTGGAACTACCTGATATTTGGTAAGATTTATCTTTGGATGAGGTATTTGAATCTTTACAAAAAAAGATTATTGGAAGAGCAAGTTAATGCTTTTTATGAAAAATATTAATTATAAATGGATGAAACAAACATGGCAATGAAAAACCAAAGTAATATGCTGTTTTCTATTTCACTACAAAAGGATAGAGAAGAAAAAGAGTTTGGCAAAATAATGCATATAAAGGCCAGATATCCATGTCCTGAGGCCATCAGATGCTTCCCTAAAGGACTACAGAATGTGTAAAATAATTAATCATGTGGAGAAGGTATTGCCAGGGTTAGAGATGGGGTCTTGAGCTTTTAATGGAAATGCTCTGTGATTGAGCTGGGAAAAAAACTTCTGTAGTTAGAAAAGGAGGGCATCTGTCATACTTAATTCATAATGGTTTAGTAGCACAATAAAATATGAGACATGGTTCAGCACTCCTATTTTGTGGGGTATTAAAACTATATATAATACAGGAATGGTACAAATATGCAGTGAAACACTTCATGGTAGTATTCACAAATATCAGTAGGACGAATGCTTAAAAGGTTAAACTCAGACTCTCTGGGGTCAGATTTGTTCCCTCACTAGCAATACATCTACCTCCCTGACTAATCTTTCTGTATATACTTTAAAAAGGACCCATTATCTTTTCTACCTGCCTGTTTCATAGGTTGCTGAGATGGAACAAAAATGGCTCATTTTATTCATTTCTTTGTTAGAGGACTGAACACAAGGTTCTACCTTAAAATAAAGAAATAATAAAATAAATAATAGACAGCACTAGTATTAACATGCAAGTTTTACAGACAAAGAATGGTATCATGACCGAAAGGGACTTCAAAGGGAAACACAGTTAACATTACTTATACACATGCAATCTATCTGTCCCTCTGGTGGAGACACCTTATGGTACAATCTTTAGCAATATGATTTGTAACCTATTTTTTTTCCACAGATCACCATCCTCATTTATTGTGTGGGATAAGCAGTATTAATTATTTGACCATTTCCTTTAAATTTTCTTGTATCCCCCTAGGTCAAGAAGTGAATCTAAATCTTTACTACTTCTGTACTTCTTCAATCACTCTTCCAACAATTTGGGAGTCCAACATCTATGTTTTATTCAGAGCTTGAACATTGTGCAGTATGAATGGATGCCACTCTGTCCTCCCAAAAATTGAACTGAGAAGCTTCAGAAAATGCTCAGAAAATGAGAGTGTAAACCACTGAAACTCATACAGTTTGAGATGCTTAGTCAACAAAAAATGATAAGTAGCCAAAAGGCTTGGAAAAACCAAGATATATTTAACTGTGCAGGAGATTTGTTAGGGGGACCATAAGAAACTTTTAAAGGTTCTCATCTGAGTTACTTGGTGCAGGTCAAATATACACCGTAAAGAAAAATTGGTTCAAACTGAAATAGTGACACACAGAGAATGAGTTAGTTACACGTGTCTCAATTGACTTTGCACTTTCTGAGTATGTTTGGAATCACTATTATAAGAGTTGAAGTGTGCCCCAAAAGGAATTTTTGGGGTTACCAATAATCAGATGA
This sequence comes from Aleadryas rufinucha, assembly GCA_013397815.1. Lineage (NCBI taxonomy): Eukaryota > Metazoa > Chordata > Aves > Passeriformes > Aleadryas > Aleadryas rufinucha. The sequence goes on along the minus strand of VZTH01001248.1, from coordinate 488,890 downwards.
ATACTTCAATAATCAATAAATATTTGATATTTTCAGTATGACTAATCATTGGATTCAATATATCCAATTATACCCTAAATAAATCCAAATTATGTCAGTACTCATAATTTTTGAGAGATTTTATTGAAGCATTAGTGGTTTGATTCCAGTCATGAAATGCAAATTTTATTTTAGGCAGCTAAAGACAAAAAGAATTAACTGGGAAAACATAAATATATTAACATATGCCTGTTAATCATAGAAACATGGAAAGGCTTGGGTTGGAAGGTACATTAAAGATCATCCAGTTCCCCCCTTCTCTGCCAGGTGTGGAAATGCCACCCAGTAGACCAGGTGGCTCAAGACCACATCCAGCCTGGCCTTGGAGACTTCCAGGGGTGGGACATCCACAACTTCTCTGGGCAACCAGTTCCAGTGCCTCACTACTGAGTTTCCTCACCAGGAGGGGAAAAAAACCATTCCCATGTAGCCAAATTTAGGATGACAGAGAGTGTCATATGACAGGAGGTGACAACAGGACACAAAAGTATTGTTAACTTTGCTTTCCAGCAATTTTGCCATCAACAAAGAGCTCAGCCGTAGACACTGTACATTTCTCAGTCCTACTGATTTGCATGACCCCTGTGTGGAAGAAGGGATGGACTGGCTGCCATGAAGGAGGCATCTGAAAGACCCTATGAGGATTGCACTGGAAGGAAAAAGGAGGTGAAAAATATAAAGGATCTGTATCTGACGGGGATTGAACTCTAATAGAAAGTTAGAAGGGCTGGACTTCTGCCCGCGCCAGTTAATGGGAGTTTTGACATCCGTTTCAGGAGCTGTAGTGTCAGGCTCCTGTGAATTAGGAAGGGCTGGAGCACAGGAGAGAAGAAGTAAATAGGCTCCCCAGAGCAGTAAAACTGTTTGTGCCTAAGGGTATGGCAGCACAGTGATTTGATGTGTGTATACATATTCACACTCTCTTTAATCTTGACTGAATGGATACTACTGAGGGTGACTAAGGCTGTGACAGCAAATACTCCGGCGTGGGCAGCACAAGCCAACAGAGCACCCAGGCACTTTCTCAAGCAGGTGCCATTCCCTGAAGCATGTGTTGCTGCAGCTTTACTCAGACCTAGCTGTATGTCCTCCAACCATCAATCCCTAAGGTTCTGCAGGCATGATATAAGAATTTGGAGGGGCTTTAGATGCAGGGTCTTTCAACATCTCTACCGTATGACTGCAGAGAAGGTAGCTGATTTTAGAGCATGAAAAAAGCTCCACGATGCTGTTTCCAATGCATTGGTGAAGCAACTAAATGTTATAACAAAACACCTAGGTGTGTGTGTATGTGCAACTGTGCTTGCTTGCTTTCTTAACAAAATAAATGTATAAAGGAGAAGCTAAAAGGACATGAAAGCGCTGATGGATCCCTAAACGAAATGAGTTAAGCTGGTATGAAGGGGAAGGAGGCTGGATATCTGAACGTCACAGCTGTGGCCCTGTGATAGGCTGAGGCAGTGGAGGCGAGAAGAATGGTCATATGATGGTAGTTGAAGTGTCAAGGGGGTACAATTTATTGAAAAGCAGATCACAAAAGGGAAAATCCTTCTTGCATATTATTAGGGCTATTGATTGATTTATATAGTGCATTTCTTAAGCAAAGCTCTTTACAGAATTACAAACTATTAAAGCTGAGTGAATAACTCACAATGAATAATTTATCCCATGAATTTAACCTTTCTTTCTGCTCATGAAATAGCCACAAAGAGATCACTATTTCCTTAATTATTCAGTGAATTTTCTAATGAACTTTTAAACACTATGAACTCATCACCAAGAATGTTCTCGTAATACAAGATAACCAGGGATTCTTTTGGTGCTGATTGTTTAGAGACAACCAAATATGTGGCTAGAAAAATTGTGTACAATATCCTGTGCAAATCTGGTGGCTTGCTGTTCGTGCCTACTGCACAGCTCAGTGTTCTGCAGTGACAGCTGAGCTCTCTCGGAATAGGCACCGTTTTAGGACAGAAAGCAGGCGGGCTGTGGCAATGTGGAACTCAAACCCTGCTATCCATTCCTAAGCAGAAAGAGCCTCAACATGGCACAAGACACTCTGCAATTAGTTATGGCTGCTGAGAAGTGTGTGTGTACGGAGCTCCAGGACCTTGTGGAGATGTGGGAACCCTCTAGAGTGCCTCCACAGAGGTGTGCAGCTCAGGAGCACCTAGAGATTCTCCCTGTACACAGCAAGCCAGCTGGTTAAGCACTCAAGTACTGGGTGCTTTTTAATTGAAGCCTGAATTCACTGTGACTCAACATAATATTTTTTCCCTGACAGAATGAGTATGTAAAGCTCTGAATTTCAAAGCTGTGCTACCCTCAGATTCCTCTTCCATGAATATTCAGGTAAGTACCATGCAAGTCTATTCTTTGATATAGTTCTGCCAGGATGCATTAAATCTGTAAATATTGTTAGAAAGTGAACGCAAAAGAGAGGACTGCAAACTGTGATAAAATAGGTGGAGTGGTTGTGCACTGAGCACTTGACCCCCAAAACAAATTGTTCTGCTTCATTGTATTAAACATCAGTCATTCCTGAGGATAAAGGGAATTAAGCAGCAATAGGAATAGCAGAAGCACTATCCAATAGTTTGGAAAGAGGAGTATTCTTCTGAAAAGAAGTGTGAACTGAAGTTTGATTAGGAAATAGGAGGACTGAGCAGCAGCTTGTTCTAACCTCTTGTCTCTAATGCAGCCATCATTCTTGGAGGCTAGGGGCAGATTCTAAAGTTATGGGTAAATGCTCTCCGTCCCACACTTTAGCTCATTTCCTTTCAGGTTATGCCACAGGACTTTTTAAAGCTGTTTCACAATTAAAGTTCCATGCTGCACAGATGGAGAAAAATGAACTTCCAGCATAGCTTTGTGTTCTGGCAATGGACAATCCTTTTTTAATTACAGAACAAACATTGAGATATTTTCTCTACTGCTGTATTCTAAGGCAGTAGCAAACAAGGCTGAGGAGCAATGCATTTTGCAGCTGCTACTGAGTGTCTTAGTGCTTCACAGTGTTAATACCCTGAGTGGAGCAGCAGATTAATAATTCACCTGTGACAACCCACTGCAGTCTTTAAATGAAGAAATTTAAAACAAAATATTAACGAATACCTATAGTTTCTTTTTTTAAAGGACATCTTTATTTGGCATAAGAAAATACAAAATGCTGCTTTCAGATCTCTTCTGAGCTTCCAGATGGAGAGCAGACTGTCTGGGCCTTTATTTGTCTGTATTGACTCCTTTTGGATATGGGAGTATAATTTTACTGAAAGATGGCATTAATTACTCTGAGTCCTGGTTTCTGACAGCCCTTTTGCCACACTCAAGGGAGATCTTTTGGAGAGGTTTCCAAGTGGTTAGAGCCACATCTAAAAGCAGCTATGGCATACACACATGAGATTCTTCCTGAGGGAAGAAAACCAGAGTAGCTCTTGTATTGTACATCCCAGGACCAATGCAAGCCCCTTTTCCATGGTGAATATGAAGTGAATTTCAGGTTCTCAGCAAGCATTGTTTTGATCTCTAAATCCATTCCAATTTGTCCACACTAATCAATAAGGTAGATATAGGTTCAGTTAAGGAAAAGGCCAATTACCTTACTTAATTTCAGTTTGAGGCAGTCTGGATGTCCAAATTGGAAATATGGAAACACTGATAAAACACTGAGATAAAACACTGTTCTGACTTTGTGATGAAATTTAAACCTCTTGTATCAGATTGTTATTAACTTATAAGAAAGTAACTATGTTATGCAATTTTTCCAATACACTAAATGCTAATTATGATAATGTGTCATTCTCATCTTAGCAAGCTAAACAATCTCTCTACCTTCATGATATTTAAATAGAGTTAGATCATTCTGGATAGCTGATCACTGTGCACTTCAGAAGTTTAACAAATATTATGAGCGTAAGTGTGCATCTCAAATGTATATTTATATTGTTGTGCATAGAGTAATGTGTCTTCTGGGTCCTATTGTAAACAAGCTGTCAAGCTTAACTGGGTTAGCCTGTAAAAATATCTTTCCATAAATAAATTGAAAAAAACCCCAACCCAACCTAACAGTCAAGAAGCCTCTTCTAATGGGCTTGATCAGAAAATAAGGAGAAAAAATATAATAACATAATGATGCAACCCTATGCAGATTGCTTCTCAAAATGTCAGTATTTGTAACTTTGGGATATAGTCAGCTTTTGGCTACTTTTTTTTTGTGCTCTGTTTGCTGATGTGGAGAATTCCATATTCAATTATGTCCAGTTACTCCCAGTTTGTTATTCATCTGTTCTAGTTCACTCATGTCCTGCCAACTTAGATATGACTAAAATTATCCTCAGAGAGATCGAGAGTGCATTTGCCTGCAACACATTCAGTGCTGCAGCAGCAGAACAGAATGATGACAGCATCAGACATAAGTGGCTTATACAGACAGCCCAGTACCTGAGGAGGATTAGAAGTAATACACAAGAGCCAGAGATTATTCATGGTGAAATTATAACAGTGTTAACACAGATCAAATATAGTTTATTTTGGCTCCTTTTCTAAGCATGAAATCTCTGTTGCTGTGGCTGTTTGTCTCTTCTCTGTCACCCTCTTTGATCTACTTTGTTTTCTCATACAAATACTGTATGTAATTATGACATTTATGCCAACCTTTGAAATAAAATCACTCCTGTTTTGAGGAGGGTTACATAGTAGTACTACCAGACTTCTCAGAAACCCAGAGTAAAATGCTCTGACATTCTAACAGATGAAACAATAATTGATTTTATCAAACTTATTCTAGAATAACTTGCTAATTAAGATAATGAACTGCTTCCTTTAAGAACTCTTTAGCTTTTCATTCTTTTAAGGAATGAAATTATCTGGGTTTTAATAATTAGGATGATTTTTTTTTTTTTTTAATGCACAAAATATTTTGTTTTCTGGAAGTTGCTGATGAGGAAGTCAGTGTAAAAGAGACAGTTATCTTTTCTCTCTTTTCAAAAGGGATTTAAAATTGAGAAAATAATGATAAAAAAACTTTAAAAATCCTTGCCAGTGGAGACAGCCTTTAGTGAGATGATGAGCATTTGAAAGTTTATAATTACTTATTTGTAAGATTTCTTAGATTGCTTTTAGTGCATATTAGACCATTTTCAAACAGAAAAGTTCCCATATCTCTCTTTAGCATGAACTCATACTGATATTTAGTTTTGCACCCTCCTTTGCAATCAGAGCTGGCTGCTTCATTGCCTTCATCTTGGATAGCCAACAATGCTAGCACTTAATTCTAAAGAAATCAGCATGCCACCATTCTGACCTAGTAGACCCCTCTGAAGGAAAGATGCATAAATTTGGGTTGTTGTAGAAAAGAACTACAGGGACTCAGCTATTTTGGTAACAAACAATGAACCATAGCCAAAAAATACATGAGAGAAAGAGACTGAGGTTTTCACACCCACCAGTGAATTCTTGACAAACTTGAATGCTAAAAACTGCTGTTGCTTTATTTATAAGAATGAAGTTACTTAAAGAATTAAATTTAGACTTCTTCCAAATCATGCTATTATGGCTTAGAAGTTCTGTACAGAATAAGAGACTTCAAGAAAAACATTCTTTTCCCTTTGGCATTGGCTGGGATTCAACACCGATCTCCACAAGTTATACTGAAAGAAGCTATACTTTGGGTGGATGCTATTGACATATTCTGGAAGATTCCTGCAGACTTCAGCAGCACAATTTTTAGCAAAGTGGTGTTGTCATGTATTGCTGTATAGTATTGCACTTTAGCATTAATTCTAAATTTGTGCCACTTTTGTTGTCCAGTCTTATCCCTGGCTCCCCAAAAAATTGTCAAAAAATGAATGAATTTTTTCCCAATTATTCTCTACTCTATGATTGAACAGGTGTTTGGAAAAAAAATCTTGAATATCACAACTTTGCTAAATGCAGATATCAAGCTCCTATCCCCTTCATTAGTAGAATGCAATTATTTCTGTCAGTTCAACACATCAGTTATGCCCTGATGTACTAATGCCATTTGACCTCTTTTACTGGGTAGTTGGAAGAGGAATTCATCTGCAGAGCCAAGACTCATGAAATGTTGGGGCAATATCTCCACTCTAGTTTCTGGTCTTTAGATGTTTCCAAAATACAGATGGCAGACCTTTTTCTGCGGACTACTCACCCTGTGTCCCCAGCTTGCATTACCCCCCCTCTAAGCAAGCAGTTCTTTCCCTCTCCCCTGCTTTGAACTTCTGGCTGATGACTTCACCCACTATCAATTTTACAGTGGGTGTGTCTGTATCCAGATGAACTAATACAGGCAGGCTGGGAAACTCTGCTGTCTTCTCTCTTTCTAATTTCTGAGTGACTTCTTGGCGCATATTTTGAGGGGTACAACTGCAAGCTTATTTTGTCTGTTACCACTTTTGAGCAAGTACTTTTGTATTTCTCCACCTCACATACCTCTGCCTGCCAACAATATATTGGTGATACATGTGAGTGCAAAAAGGGATTACTGCTAGGATGAAAACCTTCCCTGATTGTTTCTTTTTTTTTTTCCTGTTGGAATTTGCAGTCTTTACCTGACATACTCATATTTTATCAGCATTGTTGCCACTATCTCCTTTTGCTGTCTCTGCATCTTTTCCTCTTTCCTTGTCCTGTGTTTACATCTGATAAAGCACATACTGCTCCGTATGGAATCTGCTGCTTTTGTTGCAGAACACTAGGGACGTGACCTTAAAATTAAGCCTAGAAACAGTGGAACAAACTAAAACTGGTTAGAAAAGGAGGGTTCCAGACTATTACAGAGAAATTCATATTGAATAGCACTGGACCCATGCTGACATATTAACAATAAAAAGGAATCATCTATGGAGGCAAAGATGGTAAGTCACAGAGGGCATATATAAGTGCAGCCTCAGAGCTATAAAAGCCAGACTGAAATTTATCACTCTGTGCATATTGGAGCTGTCATGTTGGTCCTCAGATGACCACGTTACTACCTTCAAGACATTTTTTTAGATATGAAGCAAAGATTAGGAGGGAATGAGAGAGAGAGAGGTTTGCTAATAAGTATTGGGTGAAAGCCACGAAAAGGAATTAGCATTTATATTATTTATTGTCCCTTTTTCATCAACCATACCCCCCTTCTTAATAATTTTTTCCTCCCTCTGATTTTTCTAACCTTGCACTAGAAGATCCTTGTACATTAAACCTAGTTCAGCTTCAGAATGGATTAAAATCAGTTTGACCAAATACTGCATTCAGTGAACGACAAATTGTACAGCTTCACATGTTATTATTTGTGCTAAAAGCTATTATGTAAATATATTGGCTTATATAAGCTTAGGTAGGATGACACAGGAATGCAAAGATAGGGCATACATACAGATCTATTGAAGTGATACTCTGTGAGCATCTCCTCTAATAGAAAATTGCGTATTCTCACTCAGAGGGCAGAAAAGAACCATATGTCTATTTTAGTGGTTATGTCCTGAAATGATGCACTTATTCCTTTTATAATATTTTGAAATAAATACATATGGGACCGGTCAGATGTCAACAGTAGCACTGAAAGGAGTATGAATTAGTCACACTGGCACACAGGGCCCTGGAACAATGAACGCTGCTCTGGAAGACCCTTGAATGCAAGCCTATTTGCCTCTTAATCCAAATGAATAATTAATGATAATTATCATGCTGCAGTTATTATCTGTGATAATAATATATCCGTAAGGTGAATAAATTCAATCTGCTACTATGCAGAAATGGCAACTCATAATATTCTTAAGAAATACAGATATAATTATCAGTATTAACGGTCAAGGAAAAAGATTGAGAATTTTACATAAAGAATTATAGCAAAAGGTCTAAAGTTTAGTGAGAATGAATTAGATTGCATTATGTTTATTCTTTAGCTGCCATTTCTGTGGTACCAGTTGGCAATCTGTTAGCATTTTTTTTCTAAGACCCATTTGTTAACAGCTGAAATGTGCAGTTTTTCATTACAATCTATCAATAACTTTCCATCAGTCCACTGATAGAGAAGATCAGGCTGAGGATCTCAAAAGCATCCATATGCAAATTGGTCCATTTGTGTAGTTAACTATGCTGACAATTTTCCTCAGCTAAAAAACTTTAAAGTATTAAAGCAAAAATCAACAAAACCAAATAAAACATTAAAAGGTCAAATACACATTTGAAGCTTGTACAAACCCAGCCACAACATTTATTTTTGAAAGCACCATAGGTGAGCTGTCAGCTAGGCAGAATAGTAGGCAATCATATTTAATCCGATCTCCCTCATCAGGCTTGCTGTGACAAAGGGAAATGGAAGGGGGATGGGTGTACAGGAGCAAGAGGTAGCAACTCCCCTCCCCCCCTTTTTGAAATTGTTTTTACATCTTTTTATTTTGGTGATTGAGATTTTCAGTTATCTAATTTAAAGACTTTAAAGTCTACTTAAGTTGAACTAAATTAATGATTGAGAAAAAGCTTTGAAATTCAAAGTTCATGCAGACCTTTAACTCACACCAGGAAGGCCTGGTTTTTCCCTCCTTCTTTTTATCCCGTGATTTGAGAACTGTTTTACTCAGGGGAATGGTAATGAGATGTTGAATTCCTCACCTCTAGGTCATTGCTTCAAATCTGGCACAGGTTGGTAGGAACCAAAATTCATTATCTTCTACTTATGGTTCAGCAGCCTGTGTGAAATGGGTTGGTGGTCTTTCAGTCTAGTTTTCAGCAGGCAAATGTCCATGCAGTAATAAGCACTAATTAGTATTGGAATAAGGCTGAAAGCTGTATTTCTAACATAACATTTGGGGATTATTGTGACAATCTCTCAAAACTCTGGCAATTTATGGGATTACTTTCCAGGAGTGGAGTGGGGGGGGGGGGGGGGG